>PVJN01025716.1:0-29739 GCA_004026805.1 Lasiurus borealis | reverse complement strand
GATTCTTGAGGGAAAGTCCACATACTTCCTTTGTTATTATGTGGTTAAGAACTTCCTGTCCAAATACTTTGGGAATGAGGAGGTTATTTTCATTGCGTTATAAGAACTTACATTATGTGCTTAGATGAAAATATAGTCTAATTGACGAGAAATATCTAGCCTATCATGTCAGAGGAAAAGTAGCAAGGTAGAGAACAAATGTTAAGGAATGTATATGGTCAGCTGTATTAGTTAGCTTTTGCTGTGTAACAAATTATCACAAAACTTAGTGGTTTAAAACAACAAACATTTCATAAAACTCACAGTTCTGTGGGCCAACAATTTTGGCTGAGCTCAGGGTAGTTCTAGTCTTGGCTGGCCTCATTGATGCCTTTGTGATAAGCTGCTTAGTCAGTTTTTCACACTGCTACAGCAGGAAAAGCAATTGATCTGTGATGAGAACAGAACTTGAGAAGGAACTACAGGAGACTTATTCCACCAAACCCAACCATTTTCTCAACAGAAGTGGTTAGAAAGACCTAGAAGGGCGATGTTGAGCTTGATGGGAGTTCTGTTTGGGAAGAATACTGAATGAAGAGAGGAGTAAATGGGATTTAATTATATATATACTTAAATATATATTTTATATATATACATATATATTTAATTATATATATATTTAAATATATATGCGTTTGTGTGAATATATATGTATGTGTGTGTGTATATATATACATATATATATATACACACACACATACATATATATATAACAGTTACTCTACAGGAAAAAAGAAATTAGCATTAGAGAAAAAGTAAATTATTTTGCAGAAACTTTAAATTAGATAAAACTGTTGAGGACAACAATTGGGTAACTGCAATATAGAGAAATCAAGTGGATTGATTTAACAGAGAAGAGGAAGAGAACACAAAAATAAAAAGAAATTCAGATTCTATCCAAAAATATACATATGACGCATAGCTGTCTATGATAGTTTTGCTACAGAAATGCAGTATTTTTGTTTCATAAGCCAATAAGCTCCAATTTAGACTTTATTCCTGCAAACAGGAATTTCTGGGAGCTCTGATCTTTTTGCAGTTGTCAACAGGATGGGGTGGGGGAGAGAGAACTCATGTCTCCTCAGGCCTCTAAACAGCCTCTAGTTCTGCAGTGCAGGCATGTGGCTTGCGCTGTTCAGAACATACACTCTTCAGGCGCCCGTCACTCATATTCAGTTGCTACCACCTCAGAGCAATCATTTAGCAGCAGCTCTCACTCTATTCCAGCTGATTAACCGGGAAGTGAAAATAAAAGTGACACTGAAGTGCAGGAACTTACTAAAACTAGACTGTTAGTTAAAGGCAGTAGGATCATGTCATAGCTGGCTGAGCTCAGCCTTACCAATCTTGCCTCTTTTTTGGTACCTGTAGCAGCTTTATGTTATTACAAAATGGCATTGGACATAGAAATCTAAGGGACAGAGAGGACAGGGCCATGTTATAACATTATTATACAAATCTCACATTGGATAGAAGATTTAACCGCGTGTTATTGGGCACTAATGATATCCTTCTAAATGGATGTAAGAGATTAATTTTATATTTGCATAAAAAAAGCAGAAGCCCTTGGAACTGCGTGTTCCAGAATTCTGACTCCCTTGTGCCTTTGCCACCAGGCTAGCACAGTAAAGTCCTCTACAAAGAATGGTTTGGCAGACAATCTCAGGTGCCGTTTTATCCTGACCAGACAATGAAGTGTCCCTGCGGGGACTTCCATGAGGATGCCGGAAGCAGCTAATTTTAGATTATTTTGATTGAAACCTCATAACTCGCCATCCGCTAACCTGTCCTCTTTGGTACATTTCTGATGAAGCTTCTGACTGCAGTTTGGAGTTGAATTCACAGCTCCGGGACTTTTCAAGAAGTGGGATGAAACTGGACCCCTTGCTCCATCGGGCTGAGAGGACCTTCCTCAGTGGCAGCCCACCCCAACACTGGCCTTTTTAAAAAAATTTTTATTAATTTTTTATACATATCTCCCCATTGCCCCCCCTCCCTCCCAGGCATACCCAACTCCCCAGTGTCTATGTTCATTGGTTATGCTTATATGTATGCATACAAGTCCTTTGATTGATCTCTTATCTACCTCACCTAACTTTAATCTTCCTGCTGTAATTTCACAGTCTGTTTGAAGCTTTACTGTCTCTGTATCTATCCTTTTGTTCATCAGTTTATAATATTCTTTATTATCCACCAATGAGTGAGATCATGTGATGCTTCTCCCTCATTGACTGGCTTATTTCACTAAGCATAAGGCTCTCCAGTTCCAACAAGGTTGCTGCAAATGGTAAGAATTTCTTCTTTTTAATGACAGCATAGAATTCCATTGTGTAGATGTACCACAGTTTTCTGATCCACTCATCTGCTGACGGGCACCTATGCTGTTTCCAAATTGTAGGTATTGTAAATTGTGCTGCTATGAACATAGGGGTGCATAAATCCTTTCTGATTGGCGAACACTGGCCTTTTCTGAGGACGGTGCTTTGTGCTGCCTGAGCCCAGAGGAATTCGTAAATGAGTGATGTTTAATGCTGACTCAGCCTCAGTGGTTCTCTTGACAATTTGAAATGAAACTTCTGAAAAGTAATAATGGCCACGGTATAGGAAGTTTGGAAGGTAAAAATGAAAATATATATGAAAATATAAAGTGCAGGAACTTATTAAAACTTTGGCACAACAATTCTCTTTTTTTGGGGAAGGTATATTTAGGTAGAGTCTTTCTACATATGATTTTAAAAATTAATGTAATTACCAGGTGTCATAAGCATCTTTGCATGTTTTCACATAGATGCCTTCTAGTCTTCAGAGCTGATTGCAGGGAGTGAATAAGAAAGATGTAATTGGTCGTATACTTTTCTTATGTTGTTTATAAAGAAGGCCGTAGAAACATCTCTGTGCTCACATATTCCTCTTTGTGGGTTTTTAATTCTCTGACTGGCAGAGGTTCCCAAAGTAGGATCTCTGTGACACAGAGAACACACACTTTTTTGTCTGTCTGTTTGATTTGTTTTGAGAACACACGTTTTGAAGACTCCACACATATTGCCAATTGCTTTCCCAACGCACAGGCCTTTGTACGTTCTGTTCTTGACATTTATCCTCTACTCAGGCATCTTGTGTACTAAGGAATATAGCAACAGATTCAAATCAGGCTTCTGATAGTGTCTCTCCCTGAATGTCTCCATTTACCCTGATCCTTTGTTTTATTCAGTTTCCTCTTTTAAAAAACCCCCAAAACAACAATAAAACTTCCTTCTTGTGTTCTAGAAATTCCTCAGGATTGGTTGCTTCACTAGTTTGAATTTTGGGGGTAAAAAGACCCTCCTACTTTAGTCCCTGCTCGCAGAGACTAACCCATTCACTGTTCATCATCGGAGGGATTTGGATAATCTCCAGGAATACACATGTGTAGCAGCTCTCTGGATCATTCAGAGAATTGGAAATTATTCATCCCTCTTAACATTTTAATGATTCCATAGCTGATATTACTGATTAGATTTAATCCATGAGATGTTTTATAATTTTGGGGAAATACATTGAAATCAATTTAATTCTGTCATTTAATTAGTCCTTCATTTAAAGCTATCTTGTTATGCTCTAAGCACTGTGCTTGAAACTGTTTATATAAATAGAGAAACTACCTCTACATCAGTGGCCCATGATCTAGCTGGGCAGATTAAATAAAGCTATAAAATGATGTATTAAATGATGTATTAAGTGCTTTAACCAGAACTACATTTCTTTATAAGTTATGGGGATATAGATGCTAGAGTAGTTAGTTTTCTCCTGGGGAAAATAGAAATCACCAAAAAAGAAAGAATTCATGAGAAGTGTCAAGGACTTGAAGAAGGATTGGGAATTCAGTAGAGCGGTCATCCTAGGCAGAAAGACTAACACCAACAAGTGACTTATGTATCACATGGCATGTCTGGTTTTAGGAACAATAAGTAATCTGACGTGGTAAAGAATAAGATCAGCAGAGTGGCTGGAATTGAGGGTGTAGCAGTGGGCAAGGGATACATCATTATTGATCCTATATGATAGGGTGAAGGTTTCAATTCACTTTTGTGGGTAACGATAAAGTCATCAAATTATTTTTAGTTGAGGGTCTTTTGCCTTGATTTTCCCTTTAAAAGATCTCTCAAAACTTCAGGAAAGCCCTGGAGGCAGGAAACAGTGAGAAGCAACCACTGAGATACTCAGGTGAGAATGGAAATGGTGAGAAGAGAATACATCCACAATACACTTTGTCATCACTGTTAACAGGAACTGTTGACAATTGGACATGGGCAATAAGTGAGGCATCGAGATGACTGCAGGGTTCTTAGTTTGGGCCATGGAGGACCATGTTAATTAATATTGGGAATTTAGGAGGAGAAATATATTTTGGATGAGGGAGTAGAAAACAAGTTTATTTTTGGACATTGTAGTTAGTGGTCACTATTGGTTGCCTAATAACATTTATTTTCTGTCTTCTTTCTTAGAAGAAGATGACTCTTACTTTTGTTCTAAGGATATTTTAGTCTAAGCCAGCAGTTCTCTCAATCAGGGGTGATTTTGCCTCCTGGGAACATTTGTCAATGTTTGGAGACATTTTTATTTGTCACAGTGGGGAATGCTACTGGCATGTAGTAGGTAGAGGCCAAGGATGCTGCTAAAAATTCTACAGTGCCTAGCACAGCCCCTTCAATACAGAATTACCCGGTCCTGTCAATAGTTCCAAGGTTGAGAAACCTTGGTCTAAGCTAAGTAGGGTAATCTCATTCTGTTAGCTAGCAATTGGTGTAAGAATGAGTGCAGACCTCATTCAGTGGGAATTCTAGAACGTTTTTCTCTTAAGGAAGTGAAACACTTCTTTTAGGGATGATGTTATGCTTGAAAATGATGCCTAGAACTGTTACATCCATCTTGCCATTAACATGAGGATAAAGCCAACATGCAGAGGAGGGCAGAGCCAGGGAGAGTACATAGGAAAGGATCTAGAGCCTTAGATACATTTCAACAGCACCCATAGCCTGCTCTACCTTTTGTTACATTGGCTGTACATTTACTTATGGTCTAAGATAGATAAGGAGAAGTTTCCTATTACTCATAACCCAAAGCATCCTGATTCTGTCACGTTGAATTGCTTGGAGAATGATTCAAAATAGTAGTGTTAAGTGAAGTGTTGAAAGTGCGATATTGGACCTTAGCACAAAAGGTTAAGACTGGAGTTACAGCTGTGAAAGATTTTCTACAGAGGTGATAGGTGCCGTCATGGAACTGATAATCTAAACCAAGCAGGGTTTGGAGAGAGAGAAGAAAGGGCAAAGAAAGTAACATCTTGGAACACAGCTCTTAAATTGTAAAAGGCTTGCTGAAAGGAGGTGGAACAGCTAAAAGATGAGCCTAGTGAGAAAGATGGTGGAATAGAGACAACTTACTGAAAAGTTGTGCTGTTTGTTCCATACTCAGGAACAATCACGGGGATGCAGATGCTCAACCAGAGCTCCGTTGCCCAGGCCCCTCTATCCTCAAGAAAGTCTAATGGAAAGAGAACTTGCTTCTTATTCAAGTTTGGGAGAGTTGTGAGCATATATTCCAGCCAGAAAGGAAAAGAAAGGCTTGGAGTGGAAGAGAGAAAAATGGATGGAAGGAGGGGAAAATGTGATTGATAGCTTTGGAAGAGCTGCATTGGGATTCACTGAAGGAGGGATAGCTTTGGAAAAGAAGCTACACTGATAGGTAGTAAGTCTACTGCAGGAGGCAAAGTGGGAGGAATGGATACAACCCACATGAAGAGGGCAGATGAGAGAGTTCTTAGCTTAAGTTTTCTATTTTTTTTCCTGATAGTTGTCTGCTGAGAATGATGGCGAATGCAGGGAGTCTAGTACTTGAAGTGAGCAATAAAGATTTGGAATAATGACTTGTAGGCAATAGAAAAGGTAGCAGAGGAGTAATAAATTAATGGATTGCTGAGCAGCTGGAGTTGAATTTCATAAATTTGTGATGGACCCAATTAGCATATTCATGTGACGCCCCCTGGCAATGCTCTGTGACCCTTGGAAGGAAATAGTCAGTTGTGTTAACCGGAGTTTGGAGGTTGGGAGGAAGTATGGAATAGGAGATAAACTGGCAAAGTAATACTAATTGAAAATGCTGGCAGAAATGTCACTGAAATTGTCGAGCATCACATTGTCCATATAAATTCTGAAACTTAGAGAGTATTGAAGAATGCATGAGGAATTATGAATGGTTAAAATGGATCATTAGCCATCAGTTAATATTTCAGGGATGAAGCTTGTGGGGTAGCGCTGGGGCTTGAATATTATTTAAAATGAGACTGGGATAAAGTGTAATTGAAGGCAACAGGTCACTTCTTGGATGTCCTCTATTTCATAACGAATAACATTCTAAAATGTAAATGGAATTACCCAATATCACCCAGTTTGTAGGTAAAGAATCCGACCTTCAGAGATGCCAAGGGTAGATGCCCATTCAGTGACGGCACTGAGATGATAACTTGATATTTTTGTTCTCAGCTGAATGTGCGCTTTTCAGAGAAGTTCTGGAGTAGTTGAAAGAAAGATACTTAACCAAGACTTCATGAAAAGTACAAGAAAGGAAATAAGTGAGCTCTTCAATTACACACACACACACACACACACACACACACACACACGCACGCCTCAGTTGCCCTGGGGAATTACTCGGAAAACAGTTTTCTATCTTCCATCCTATAGAAGTTCCAGAAAGCTCCTCACATCTACAGAGGCTGGCTCCGCGGGTCTGGGAGGGGCATGCTTTGCAGGCCATCTGGATAAAAGCCAGGTGAGGCATTTGTTTAGGAGTCAAGTACCGGGTGGCAAAAAGTCGCTGGAGGGGAACAAAAGGGGATTTGATGTAACTAATTGATTGTGAATGGAGCCCTAAGCATGCGGATTGGGGGGGACCTCCCCAGCCCACTGGCTAAGTATGTGCCTTCTAATCAAGAGGTTAGTGTTCACGTGAGCCCCGTTTCTCCTGTTGAAAGGGGCTTATTCATCGGGGGAGTTCCTGGCAACATGTGTTTATTAGGCCGGGATGCGGGAAGCTTTAACTTCGTGGAAAGAGGTCAGCATGTCCAGCCTCTGCTGTACTGGAGGGGAATTGACAAAGCGGCTAATGGGGGCGCCGTGGAGAGACAGGCTGTGTTCCCCCCTCAGGGTTTATTGGCTGTTCTCTATGTTGAAGTGTAATGCTGCGAAGTCTGGGTTTGTTTTCTGAGTGACCCAGTTTATGGCTCAGCGCACACGTGGTTTACTAGGTGATAAGCCATTGGTATTTTCTGCTAATATTGACGGCTAGGCCACGCGTGTTGTTTTCATCTTTAAATTCTTTGTAAACTCAAGTTTTCTTCTTAGAGACTGGTTTATGAACCGTCACATCGTCTCTCCTGTGTATTTAATAATTGGAGAGCGGAGCTGTCTTTCTGCATTTTAATTAATTAGATAGGTTGTTTTCAGGGCTACAGGCTTCCTTCTCTCTGGGTAGAATGTCAGCTGTCATTGCATTTTCCCACAAGCAGGCAACCGAGCAACTCGCCCTGCAGGGTTGATTACCTTTCAGTATCAACAGTGATTGTATAGGTTTGTCTGTCTTTCTCTTTCTTCTTTTCTTCCCTTTTTATTTGCTCTCTTGCGTTCTTCTTCACACAAGGGAAACAGCCGTACTATAATGTGGAATATATTAACACAAGTGAATAGAAATCTCTCTCTCTCTCTCTCTCTCTCTCTCTCTCTCTCTCTCTCTCTTTGAGCAATTACATTCCCATGACTTACTTTTTCTGTAATTACAAAAATCTCCCCCAGGATGAAGCTCACTTCATTAGGTTTCCGCCGAGGGTGATTTGTTTTCAAAGCTTGGTAAAATGAACAGGATTATTAGTTGAGTGGGGAAAATAAAAGGTTTTAGCACACACAGATGCCTCGCTTACTCTGGGATAATAGGAAGCAAGATTACATAAAAATTCATAACAAATGGCACATATTCTGGTTGCCTCTTTGGGATGCTTGCTTCCCTTTGATCTCACTCTTTGTAAGACTCTACAGATTCTATTTCAATAGTTGTTGCTTTCATTTGGTGAACCCCATTTTGTTGTATTATCGGTCATTGTTAACATAGAGTCTGCGTTCCCTTTGAAAGTATGGTTTGCTCATAGCCAGTTAAAAATAAGCATGGGCCTGAAACCGGTTTGGCTCTGTGGATAGAGCATCGGCCTGTGGACTCCAGGGTGCCAAGTTCAGTTCTGGTCAAGGGCATGTACCTTGGTTGTGGGAACATAGAGGGTGTGCAGAAGGCAGCTGATCCATGTTTCTCTTTCATTGATGTTTCTCACTCTCTATCCCTCTCCCTTCCCCTCTGTAAAAAAATCAATAAAATATATTAAAAAAATAAGCACGGGAGAGGGCAGTCATCCTGCATGTTTTACTCTCCCACTTAACTCCTCAAGTGTAAAAGTGAAGTCAGTAGATGAATACAGGAAAATACTTACTGTTACAGTTGCATAATTTTCAATACTCTAGAGCTCTTATAAGGCCAGTGCCCTTTCCGATCCTTTATTTCTGCTCTTTTTGGCTAATAGACTGATAGATAAAGGCATAGAGAGGTGGGAAGGAAGAGAACAGATGTAGGTCTCCGGCTGTCTCCTCTCCTTCTGGTGCTGATCAAAGGCACCATCAGCACAGAGCTGTCATCTGCTGACATCTGTATTAGCTGTTCACTGGTAGCTCGCTCTCCATAATCTTGCACTTGTGTTACAAAACATTTTGCAATTGCAGATGTTTCATACACGTGAGTGTAGGATGAGTAGAATCCCAGGCTCAACGATTCTGGTGCCCCGTGCTATTGCTTCACATTTTGTGCATGTGAGGTGCAGGCGGCTCCTTCACCCTCTAATTGTGATGTGGTCTTGATGAATTCTCCTCGTCTTTATCCTGTTTGAGACCTATTTGTCACGTTCCTGACTGCTCTTCCAGCACCACATAGATTGGGTCTTCAGCAGGCCTTTCTTTGGACTGACAGCACCGGGTGGGGAAGAGTAAAACTTGAAAGGGACTCTGGCTGCCCAGGTGACGGTGGCCCTGTTTCTGTGTTGCCTAAAGACCATTGAAAATACATGCTCTAGGGTTTCCTATCTGGGGGGACTTTCTGCTTCCCATGGGTTTCAGAACTTTCCCCAGGTTTCAGGTGAACCGCCGGGAAGTTCACGGCCTTCGAAGATAACTGGCTGTTCGGCGTTCTCTTGCCCTGATACCTTCCAGCAGCCCTTAGCCTTTCGGTTGCTGCGGGGCCACTCTAGGTTTTGGCCACAGCCTAATGGCTCACAGAGGGCTGGGGGCTTCCAAAGGGACCCTCTGTGCTTTTCTCTCTCAAGAGGATCCAATTCCTCAGAAAATCGTCTTAATTTCCCTTTTGTTCTTCTTTCTGCCAAATCCTTCTTTATGGCTGGAGATTTACTGGGGTTCAGTTTTCTCATCCCAGATTTCTTTCTAGGCGGGAAAGAAATGGGTGGGACACTCAGTGGCCGTGTGTGTGTGTGTGTGTGTGTGTGTGTGTGTGTGTGTGTGTGTGTTTGGGGTGAGGGGTATGCCCAAGTCCAAATCTTTTACTGGGCTATCCAGTTATCTCAGTGATCGGCACACTGTGGCTCGAGAGCCACATTCAGCAATTTGGCCCCTTGACTGTGGCTCTTCCACAAAATACCATATGCGGGCATGCACGGACAGTGCAATTGAAACTTCGTGGCCCATGCGCAGAAGTCGGTTTTCGGCTCTCAAAAGGAATTTCAATCGTTGTACTGTTGATATTTGGCTCTGTTGACTAATGAGTTTGTTGACCACTGCCTTATCCTATCCTTTCAGCCGCATCTTTTATTCATTTATTTTGGATCTTAAAAAATTAATCGTAGTGTAATTTATACACAGTAAAATGTGCAGATCTTAGGTGTATGGTGTGATGAGTTCGACCATGTAAATAACCAAGATAGAGAGCGTTTTCATGTTCTTAGAATGCCTCCTTAGCTGCTTCTCTGGCAGTATCCCTCCATGTAGACAACCATTTTTCTAATTACTGTCATCATGGATTAGTTTTGCATGTAAATGGAATCACTGAGTATGTACTCATTTGTGTTTGACTTCCTTTACCAATTTAATGTTTTGCATATATAATTTCTTTTTTTCATTATTAAATAGTTATATGAATATACCACAGTTTGTTTATCCATTCCTCTGTTGATGGACTTTTTGGGGTGCTTCTATTTTTTGGCTACTATGATTATTCTTGTACAAGCCCTTTTGTGGGCATATATTATCAGGTCTCCTGAATAAATACCCGAAATACAATTGCTGAGTCATAGGATTAATATATGTCACTCATACTGCTTCTTTAAAAAACTAATTGGGGACATTAATGGGAAACATGGGAATATGGCCCATTTGCCTCTCTTCCTTACTGCTGTGATGCATATAACATGTGGTTTGGGATCACTGAGCCACTTTCTAGAATCATCACTTTCTCCCTCCTTTGCCACATTTCTGAGAAACAAAGTGATATTAAGATTGTGCCTCCTGCTCTGGCTGGTTTGGCTCAGTGGATAGAGCATCGGCCTGGTTCGATTTTGGTCAAGGGCACATGCCTGGGTTGCAGGCTCATTCCCCAATAGGGGCCGTGCAGGAGGCAGCCAATCAATGATTCTCTCTGATTTGATTCTCTTGGGGGCACATACCTCAGTTTCAGGCTGGATCCCCAGCCCTGGTTGGGGCACATGCAGGAGGTGGCCAATTGATGTGTCTCTCTCACATTGATGTTTCTCTCTTTCTCTCCCTCTTCCCTTTCTCTCTGGAAATCAATAGAAAAATATCATCAGGTGAAGATGAACAAACTAACAAAATATTGTGCCTCCTACTTCATCCCATTGCTATGCTATATTTCCTCATCAGTTTTAACCCCTCACCCCTCCATTTGTTAGGTTTATGGGAAGGACAGTTCTGTGATCTGGCTTCAAACTGCTAATCTTCTTTATGTAGCAGTTTTTTTCTGCTATAAATTTCCAATTTATAGCAGAGGAAACTTGAAAATCACTCAACTAATTTGGAGTTCCTTCACCTTATCCATGTTTTGAATATACACTTCAAAGTAGATACATATTTTAAGACCAAATTTGGCTTTATTCTGCCATCTTGCCTTAGAAGTCCAATAATTCTGGTTTGAAGGTCAAATAGGGACATTTTTTTCTGCTGCATGACAAATGCAATAGTATCATGTTGTGGCTAATAGGAGATTCCCTGACCTTCAAAATCAAACTCTCCATTGACATAAACAACCCTAGGGAAACTCTGAGAAAGATCCATCTTCCATAGTGGTTTTGGGGTTTTAAGTGGTTATATGGTGAAGGCACTTGACTTGAAAACAGCATCACCTACTGGATTGAGGTCTGCTATATGAGTTGGATGACTTGGTGCGTAATCTTATCTTCACTTATCAGTTATTGTTGGCAAGTCCCTATTTTTTTTTCCCTGTGGAAGAAACCCTTCATGCGTATCTCAGAGAATTCCATGCGGATTAACACGAAATGTAAGACTTTTCGAGATCCTTTAGAAAAGAATGCATTGTGATTTTACAGCCTCACGGAGCAGTTGTTATTTATCTGGCTCCTAGGAGGCCTCTTTTAGTTTCCAAATTGAAGGCCCAGAAATCATTTTCCCCTAGCATGAGGTTTTCCATGGAAATGCAGAAAACAGTGTTTGAAACTTCCATCTACACAGTGCATCTTCTTCATGTTCTCTCTGCATGCCCACTACTTTTTATTAAGCCTGATTTTTCCCTATTAACATTGATGACACCTTCCTTCTGTCATTTATTTCTTTGGAGGGTGCTCACGGCTTGGCCACTAGGAAATGATCCTACTTTTGTTTTCGGGTGAAAACGCGCCTGGGAGAAGGCAGGCCGGGCTTTGTGTTAACACGCTGTCTTGGCTCTCTGCCGCATGTGGGGTTCTCTTGCTTCTTGGCTTTCGTTGGCGTCCTTGCGGGTCTGTCCTGTGGCACAGTCTGGTGCCAGCAGTCGCGGGGTATCATTGTGCAAACCCCCGCTAGCTGCACTTACCCTCTCCAAAATGTACAGAACCGCAGATGTCTAACTGCCAATTATTAATGTGAAAACTATTTGGGGAAGGACACATTTCCAGATACCAAGCCCATATGAAGCTTTTACATAAATCAAATATGGCGGAACCAAATTACAATGATTGCCTTTTCCTAGCCTCTAGGTTTGGGCCACAGCGATGCCCTGATTTCCCGTCGTGGTTAGCATCATCATATTCCATACTGTGTACCACGCCGACTGCATTTGCCAACATCTGTGTAGGAGGCCTTTACCCCTCTGGACTTCTTCAAAGTTCAATGTGGGATGAAGGGGACTTGCCTCTGGAAACATGAGCTGACTGCTTTTCAATGTCTTCTCTTCCTCTTCCTCTATTTTAATGTAATTTTACAGTTCAAATAGGTTCATTCAAATTGGAACCTAAGAGGTGAAAATGTGTGCATGTGTGTGTGTGAGACTGGGTGAGAGAGAAGGGCAGGGAACATTATAGGTGTTTTCTTTTTCTTTTTTAAAAATATATTTTATTGATTTTTTACAGAGAGAAAGGGAGAAAGAGAGTTAGAAACATCGATGAGAGAGAGACATCGATCAGCCGCCTTCTGCACCACCCCCTACTGGGGATGTGCCTGCAACCAGGATACATGCTCTTGACCGGAATCGAACCTGGGGCCTTTCAGTCCTTAGGCCGACGCTCTATCCACTGAACCAAACCGGTTTCGGCTACAGGTGTTTTCTTGATGAAAAATTAGCCTGATTAGGCAGATAGAAAAGATCTACCTTCAGGGATCCCCCTCGATCTGAGAGGAGAGGAACTAGGTGAAGAATGGGCCAGCAGATGGTAGAAAATGCCCTCCTCACAAGCTGCTTTCAGCTCTAGCCTGGCTTGGTCTCCCGCTGTGGGTCACACGGAATTAGAGTCCAGAGAGATGGGCAGGAGCACACCCAGTGGTCGGAGATGCCGCTGGACCAAAGTGCGTGATGTGCTAACATCGCAGGATCCACTGTCAAGTTGTCTCAGAGCTCCCAGGAGAGTGTGTTGGGAAGGGCGTCGCCAGCGTGGGAACACGGAAGACAGAAAAGCATAACAGTCCTGACCACTTGCATTGACCTTTTGCAGGTCTCCGTGGCAAGTCCTTATTCTCTGTGTGACTGAAACCTCAACATCAAAACACTGGCATATGGTGTATTTGTGTATCTCAGGGTAGAAGGAAAAATGCTGGGGAAGAGAAGGAAATGAACAGCTAGTGGACTTAGATGCATTTTTCTCTCTTAATGCTACGAGGTGGTGTTTGTTTGTCTGTTGGTTTATTCATACCATATTACAGCCCGGGCCAGGGTGGCTCAGTGGTTGAGCATCAACCCAGGAACCAGGAGGTCATGGTTTAATTCCCAGTCAGGGCACAGGGCTGGGTTTCGGGCTTGATCCCCCAGTAGGGAGCATGCAGGAGGCAGCTGATTGGTGTTTCTCTCTCATTGATGTTTCTGTCTCTATCTCTCCCTTCCTTTCTCTGAAATCAATAAAAACATATTTAAAAAATACTATATTACAGATATAAGTTAAAGCTCTAAGAGGTCAGGTTACTTATCAGTGGCCAAGCAGCAGGTAGGTTGTACCTCGAATTCAGTTCCAAGTGTTTGGATTCAGAGTGTATGTTTGGATTGATTTATACTAAACCTTTCACTCCCTCTCACTCACCCCCAGAATACTGATAACATAACCGAAGAAGTAGGTCTGTCTATGTTAAAGATGGTCTGAGCTTATTCTCTCTTACTCAAGTGCATTAAATTAATTTAATTTTAGACTAGTGGTTTGGTGAGTTTGGAATGTGTGACAGTGCTTTCTATTCTGATTTCTGTTTTTGAAAGACTTCAAGGATTATTGCGGTTCTGTCATTTCTCTTAATGCCAGCTCAACAGACAGAGAACATAGCTTCATCTATGCATTTATTAAAGAGCCGTTATAAATCTTTAATTCAACACATCTGTACGTACATGTGTAAGGCATTGTGCTCAGCCTTCCCCTCCCCTCACTCACTCTCAAAAAAAAAAAAAAGAAAGAAAAGAAAAAAAATCCCACTAAAATGAGAGATAGTGAATATTAATCAAGAAACATGGTTGTTTCTTTTTGTTTTTGTGAACATGTAAGACACGTGGGACTTGAAATGGAAAAGATTCACTGTGGGCAGAAAAAGAGCCAGGTCGGTTTTAAAATAACAGGCGTTCTAACCCACGCTAGGGGTTTGGTTGGAGTTTTGCCATATTGTTTCAATTAGCCCCATAGCCTAGAGGGGGTTTTGCAGGAAACCATTGTAATTTTCATCCCTCCGACTCTGGTATTTTCATGAGCTGAAGTTAAGCGTCTCAGGGGATAATGGAGCATCACTGAAACGTTTCCTGTGCTTTCTTGAGCTGCACATCGGTATGCCCACGTCTCCTCTGCGAAGAACAGAGCCTTTGTTTCATTTTGTGAGCCAGTGGGGTTGCCCCCAATGCAGTGTTTTTAACAGCGATTTCCAAAAGTTATATTCAGAAAAGTGCAGTTCCAGTCACTTCTTCAGTAAAAGTGCTCCAGACTTAGTTGGAAGAAATCATAAGGATTTTATGATTTTCACTTGCCTTTTAATACCTAGGTAATAAAGCAACACGTTCCAGAATCTTTGGTCGGCCCAAGGTTTTCTGGTAACTGATGAAATAAAGCTTCATAGCCATTTTTGAGATAGAGAAATAAAAACACTTTCATGACACCTTTTAAAAAAAGAAATTGCCAAAGACTTGTAAGTTATATTTTTTTTATGGAATTAAAATTCACATATGGTATTTGTCACGACCTCTTCGCCACTGATACCTATAAAGCAATAAAAAGCAGTCATAAACGGTGGTACCTTATTGGATATTAATGGGACTTGACAGACATTGATTTCACGTCCCAGCTTTGGCAGCTGGGTGAATGGGTTTCCTGCTGGTCAAGAGAAGAAACAAGGGTGTCTGAGAAAACCGTCAATGGAATCTTGTCAAAACTGGCTCCTGGGCCACTCACGGGTCATCGCAGAGACACTGGCAAATGACTACAGGGAGGTTTTTAGCAGGACCTGGCCTGCAGGCCTCAGTATAACTCAGGAACATGTTGAAATCACCATATTATGCTATATAAAGAACGCCTGATAATGTTCATTACAAAGCATGGCATATACATTGGTTACTTTGTGATTTTGGGCAATGGAAATATCATTGTAAATTTTACCTAAATTATGCCACACATTATGGTAATAATCTGAAGATTGACATACAACATGGCTATTTTCTCTGCCACGTTTCCGAGTGGAGATGTTTTTAATGGGGATTTAAACACTGTGATTGTGGTCTGGTCATTACACTGGAAGTACCTGACGATGGTCCTTCATTTCAGTCACTCTCCTCTGTCTATTGTGAGAGGCAACTTTATTTGCTACTTACTCTCAGCTCCTGGGGGCTCAGGCTAGGAGCCTCTGTCCCAGGGTTGGAGTGAATCTCTGAGTTAACTGCTTTCGGGTTCAGTCATGAGCTCTGTGCTTCTCCCTCCACCCATCTTTATAGCATCTACCTGGATTTTTCTGTTGTAAATTCGGTACTTGAGTGTTTGTTAGATCCTTTCTTCCTAGAAAAATAACTGTTGTGGTTCCATTCCTCTAAGGCAGCCTTCTGTAGTCAGTTACATTTATCTTTTGTGGAACACACACACACACACACACACACACACACACACACACACACTCCTCATACCCCAAATAGTCTCCTAATCAAAACAAAAACAGTAAGCATGAATCTTGCTTCTACAATCTAACAGCTCCTTCAGACTGCTACTTTGCTATCAAGCTATTTTAATATTCATTGCCCAATTTATGGAAAGCACATTTTAAAACTACTTGGGATTTCCACTTCCCAAGTATTCCTCGTAATGGAGCGACAACTATCCTCCAATGGCTGCCAACACGTGCTGGTGGCCAGAGCAGTCAGTGCTTGGTGAGTATCATTCTCCTTTTCCCTACTTTAACCTGCGATGTGCTACTCAGGGCTTGGTCCTCACTCTGCGTGGTTTCCACAGCGAGGCTTTATCCTGACTCGTGGAAGGAGCAGGGCTTTGCAGTCAGAGTGATTGGTGAGAACCTCAGGCCTGGTGTGAGTCTTGCTGTCTGCGAATGGGCACTTTATCTAACCACTGGGACCCAGATCAGGAAGCACAGGAGGAGGAGGGAGAGGAAGATCCTTTGATGTCATGCAGCCTAGAGCATCGCTCTTTAACTTGCCTTTCAGGGTGGGGCCATTCCTCACCCACACATTGGCATTCCTGACCTCCAGGCACTAATTGCTGGTTGCAATCCCCCTTCCCATTGTGCCAACCAAAAAATGCCCCCACACTCTCAGATGTCCTCTACAGAGGTGGCAGTGCCCTGGGTTGAGGGGAAATGGGAGATTGAGGTTAACATTTCCTCGGAGAGTGCTTAGCATATCATTCTAGCCCTTCCTCATTTTTTTTCTTTTATAAGACTCATGTGGTATGTAAGTGCCAGCCTCATTTATGTATTTCTATTATCCCATCGCACAATGTGTACTTCCCATATTACCCTTCTTATATGTTTCCAAACATATTTTCTTTTTCGGTTACAAGCCTCTTTCTTTCTCTCTTTCTCTCTCTATTTCTTCCTTCCTTCCTTCCTTCCTTCCTTCCTTCCTTCCTTCCTTCCTTCCTTCCTTCCTTCCTTCTTTCCTTCCTTCCTTTCTTCCTTCCTTCCTTTCTTTAAATATATGTTATTGATTTCAGAGAGAGGATGGGAGAGGGAGAGAGAGAGGCATTGATCGACTGCCTCTTTCAAGCCTTCTATTGGGGACAGAGCCTGCAACCCAGGCACATGCCCTGACCGGGAATCGAACCGTGAGCTCGAGGTTCATTGGTTGATGCTCAACTCCTGAGTCACACCAGCCGGGCTCCAAGCCTCTTTCTTTGTGGATGTGGAGCTGTCATGCTTGAGAAGCTCCTACTCGTCATGGATTCCACCAAGACCTAGACTCCTTGACCCATAGGTAGGAGCTGCTTCCTGTGAGCTTCCTTACCACCTGCGGAGCGTTTATTATATTGAAATCAGTCTGTTTTCAACACTTGAGTATTTGTCAGACCCTCTGATACACCTTTAGAACTACTCGGGGTTTCAACTTCTCAATCACCTCTGACCTTTCTCAGTAGCTCAAGGACAGAGACTCTGTCTTATTCAGCCTATTATAGTGTCTGGCACATAGTAGGCCTTCAATAAATATGTGCTCTTATACAAACTGATGGTTGACAGAGGGGAGGGATAGGTCAAAAAGGTGAAGGAGGAATAAGAGGCAGAAAAAAAAAACACTTGCTGTTATGCAAATAAATCCCCAAAGAAGGAAAGTTTGGTAAGATTCAAAAAAAAAAAAAATTAGGTAGGAAGGAAGTAGTAGCAAGAGCTTATGTTAATTGTGAAGTGAGGTGGGTTATGTTAAAAACTTGAAGTGTGGAGGGAATTTTCACTGCTCTTTTTCTGACAATGAGTGAGTCCACAAAGAATCAATGGACTATGTATGGACTTAGAAAGATGTCTTTGTTGTAAGCATGCTTTTTTAAAATTATTATTATTCAAGACACTTTCTAAAACCTAGAGAGAAAAAAAAAGAAAAATGTCAAGTTGAAATAAAAAACATTAGGAATTGGGATTAACCAGAAAGATTTCTAAAGATAATGACGAGCAAGAAGGAAGAGTTGGGATCCCACAAAAAAAAAAAAAAAAAAGAAAGAAAAAGAAAAAGAAAAAAAAAGTAGAAAAGAAAAGCAATGTGCTGTGTCTCTAATGCAGAGCTTTAAATGGATTTTGACAATTGCATTTTTTCATCATCTCTGAACCCCTTTTCTTGATCATTGAGGATATTTTAAAAACAAACCTTTATTTGAAATGTAGCTCTTTCTAGTTGCCAGATTATATTATCAAGATTCTATTCCATTTGCTCTCATAAGCATGTCTTCAGTTCTTCATACACTGACTTTATTCAAACTAATAAAAGTGGCACCGCCAGTTTGTCTAGTACCATGCTTGGCAAACTGCGGCTCGCGAGCCACATGAGGCTCTTTGGCCCCTTGAGTGTGGCTCTTCCACAAAATACCAGAGCCTGGGCGAGTCTATTTCGAAGAAGTGGCATTAGAAGAAGTTTAAGTTTAAAAAGTTTGGCTCTCAAAAGGAATTTCAATCATTGTAACTGTTGATATTTGGCTCTGTTGACTAATGAGTTTGCCAACCACTGGTTTAATAGAAGCCTTTTCCTTAGCCTATAGAAAACTATTTGGTGCTATTCATTGGGCATAAGCCCATCTGCTGGTATTTTTCAGGCCTTAAATCTTCTCTTTATTGGTGCTTTTAAAGCTTTTATGTGGTTCAAGAGACAGGGTACTGATTTGGTTTCCCATAGTGTTCTAATTTTGTTCATGAAAACTGTTCTGTAGCTAATAAACCAAGTCATTGGCCAAGGGGCTTTGTAGTTTTCTTTCTCTGGAGTCAAGAAGCTGGAAAAGAAATTTCTGCCTTAGGGCATTTCATTTAACTGTTAATATAATCTTTTGTTTGGAGATAAAAATCCAGTTGATGCTTAAAACCAGATGAATCCCTTTTTTTTCTTAATGCATTTTTTAAACTGATTTTATTCACTAATTTTTGAACTGTTAACTGCCTGAGAGCATATTTATGTCTTTGTAGAAGAAAAAAACTGGAATTCTAAGGGATAAATTATTCACCATTGGTTTATGTAGTCAAATTGATGTAATTTTAATACAGAATGAGTGAGCTGGACAGTCCTAAGCAGCTTAAGCAAACCCATGTATACCCTGAGCTTGCAACAGGTAAATTTGCTGTCTTTTGCCTTGGGATCTGTTTCAGCTAGGCATAGGCCGAGGTGAGAGTGAAGGATAATGATGAGTAGATGGATTGCTTAAATGAATAAACATTTATAAAATGCTTACTGTGTTCCAGGCAATGAGGGTTTACAGATGAGGAAATAGACATGAAAAAAATAGCTACGATTTAAAACTCAAAAGCCATGTAATAGAAGTGTCAAATTCATTTAATTTCATTTTAAATGTGAGTTTATTCTTTTTTTGTTGTTGTTGTTAATCCTCACCCGAGGATATTTTTTCCATTGGTTTTTAGAGAGAGTGGAAGGGAGGGGGAGAGACAGAGAAACATCCATGTGAGAGAGAAACATTAACTGGTTGCCTTTTGCACACACTCACCAGGGCCAGGGATCAAGCCTGCAATTGAGATACATGCTCTTAAACGGAATCAAACCCGGGACCCTTCAGTCTGAGGGCCGACACTCTATCCACTGAGTCAAATAGGCTAGAGCTTGAAATCATTTTAGAAGGGCAACACTGAAGGTTGTATGGTAATACGATTAGTTGGCTGTGTTGTTAAGGGGCCATCACCATGCTAAGAAGAACAATTACTTGTACTTGCATGGATCACATAGCATTCATTCATTCTATAGCCACAAACTATATTTCCAGGCTTGTGATGGGATTCAGAGAACTTTAGTGAGTTGACATACGTTATTCACAACTATAAGGAAAACCATTCAAAGTATCCTAGTTTTTGTTGGTGGTTAAGTAGTAGCATCTTTTTTGAAATATTTATTGTTGAAAGTATTACAAATGCCCCCTTTCCCCCGCCATTAACTCCTACCCCCTATCTCCTCTCCAGGCCTTTACCACATTATTGTCTGTCTATGGGTTATGCATATATGCATATAAATTCTTTGGTGAATCTCTTCCTACCCACTTTTCCTTCTGAGATTCCTGTCTGTTACATGCTTCCTTTTCTCTGAATCTATTTTGTTCATCAGTTTATTTTGTTCATTAGATTTCACATGTAGTGAGATTGTGTGATTCTTGTCTTTCTCTGCCTCGCTTATTTCACTTAGCACAATACTCTCCAGGTAGCATCTTTTTGAGAAGAAAATAATTTCCCCAGCATGCCCATGTTTAAGAAAGGAGGAATGTGTTTAATTATATATTTGGTACTTAAATGTCTTGGTTCTAAAAGGGCACAATGTCAAAATTTAAACTTGACCCATCTAATCTCATTATCTTCCTTGTGTTTTTCATTTCCATTATTATGGTTTAACTAATGGTATTAATGACATATATTTTTGTAATGGTTAAATCTCTAAGGCATAGATATGACTAAGAATGGTTTCCATGGGGAATTTTTTGGTTAACTCACAGT
Organism: Lasiurus borealis; assembly: GCA_004026805.1. Classification (NCBI taxonomy): domain Eukaryota; kingdom Metazoa; phylum Chordata; class Mammalia; order Chiroptera; family Vespertilionidae; genus Lasiurus; species Lasiurus borealis. The sequence goes on along the minus strand of PVJN01025716.1, from coordinate 9,313 downwards.
CACCTCACTATCCTCCCTGTGACTGCACCTCATATTTACATCTCATGGTTGGGGATGCAGTGTTATCACCTACCAGTCACTGGTGGGTCCATGATTATCCATTACACTACTGCAAATTATTAAATGAAGGGATTTAAGCCCTGGCTGGTGTGACTGAATTGGTTGGGCATTGTCCCATGCACCAAAAGATTGCTGATTCAATTCCTGGTCAGGGCACATACCCAGGTGGCAAGTTTGATCCCTGGTGGGGATGCATGTAAGAGGCAGTCAGTCGATCTCTTGCTCTCACATTGATGTTATCTCTCTCCCTTCCTTTCTCTAAAAATCAATAAAAAATGAAAGGATTTAAGAAACGGGTGATCATTAATATATGTGTTTTTGTGACAATTTTGTAATTGTTATTAATTACCAATACATTTTATGACAATATTTTCAGTGTCTAGACTCAATAATAAATAATGTACTATTGTATAAGATGAGTAAACATTTCATTAGAAAAATAACCGATGACACTATTTTCATACCCTTTCTCATGGTTTTGTCTAGACATGTTAAAGTTAACACAATTTTATGTCAGTTCTAGCATGGTTTTGATAGATTTTATAGTTATTGACCTAGCAGTAATGTATTAATTTTCTATTATTGCTGTAGCAAATTATTACAAACTTAGTGGTTTAAAGCAACACTTACGATCTTTCAGTTCTGGAGGTTGGAAGTCTAAATATCAAGGTGTCAGCAGGGCTGTATTCCTTCTGGAGGCTATAAGGGAGAATCCAATCCTTGGTCCTTACCAGATTTTATATGTTGCTTTCATTCCTTAGCTCTTGGCCCCTGGCATCACTCTGACTTCTTCCACCATCCTTTATCCTTCTTGGACTCTGACTCTCCTTCCTCCTTCTTGTAAGAGCTCCTATGATTATCTTGGGCCTACCTGAATAATTCAGGACTCTCTCTCCAAGTCTAGGTCCTTAATCACACCTGCAAAGTCCCTTTTGCCATGTAAGGTAACATTTTCAGGTCCTGGGGATTAGGATGTGGACGTGTTGGGGGTGGCATTTTTTTTTTATTACAGGTATCAAAAAGAAAAAGTGTCTAAAACATTAACAGTTATTTTAACTATCATTTTAAACACTAACTAATGTAAAAAACGATTGACATAAAATATTGAAATTCTTCAAACAGGGAATGGGAAAGTATTTTAAGAATCACCACATTTTAGAGGGACATTTTTCAAGTAATATGGGCCTATAAGAAGATTCTTATATAATCCACTCAGGGGGTTAAGGGTTGCATTCCCCTTCCCCCTCCTTGTTGAGAATCACTGCCAGAATGAGAGACACTACTCATTGCAGATGAACGATATGCAGACCTAAAAGGTGCTTCAGAGTTCAATTTTTGTCAAGACTATCAGAAGTTGAGCCATTAACTGCATTTATATAAGCAATACCCAATGCAGTCCAAATGCTAATAATTTCTGACTTTAATGGCGTTAACTTACCATCACCAATGCTGTTATTTTATTTCTGTAAAATGTCTTGATAAGTAGACAGTTCTGGGAAATGTTATGATTCGTCTCAATTATCCAGGGTTTTGTTGTTATTTGATAGGTTCTCTTGCCTTTTCTGGTTTCCCCCTCTAAAAGGAGCAAGCTTTTTAAAAACATTGTTGAAAGTAGAAGGGACATTCTAACAACCTTGTAATGTGGCCACATTCTCAGGCCCAAATTATGTATTTAGCAATGTCTTACTGAATCTGTGCAGAACATTAATTTTTTTTAAAAAATGTCATAAATAGCATTGCCCCTATGGCTCTTATAAGGAAAACAAAAGCAATGTCACTATATTTTGAGAGGAATTCTTAGATTAGAACCTTAACAGTTTTGAAATTGTTTCCATTCCCCATTAAATATTCACTATCTATTTCTGGAAGCAGCTAGAAGTCTTGGCTTTCTATTGAAGGTAATCTTGGCTTTTTATTGAAGGGACAATGTGTGTGTATCATATCAGGAAGAAGAAAGTCTACGTTAATGAGTGTACTCCATTAGACTGGACACAGAGGTCCCATTAGTGAGTGTTGAAGAGTAACAGGATTTTAAAGGTAGGAGTGGTCATAGTTGAACTCGTGAAATATCTTTCCCATAGTAATTGGCCACTAGCTGCCTTTGACTTACTTATAACTTTCTGTTGCCAATGCAAATATTTCGGTTTCCTTGCTGTCCAAGAAATGCACATTTTTGTCTTATTACTTCATATAGTCACTGAATCCTAAAAAAATAGTCATTTTAACAACTTTTCCCAACAGCAACTTTTTTCCCACCAAGGATCTGCATGTTGAGTTGGTTGTATTACAAATCATCAATTTCTGAAATGACCTTGTAGTAACATATTAAATTTGGTGCCCTTGTGCCAAAGATACAACTCAAGAAATCATATTGAGTGTTTGGGTGCCAAATTCTACTCTGTAGTTTCTCATAGAACTCTCTTAAATGTGACATTGCTTAAAGTTCTCAGAAAACGCTGTGATTTCTGTTTACCTTGGTGGGTCATGAAGAGGGAGCATGTCCAGCATATGAAAAATAAGAATTTTCTTATCCCTTTAATTCTAGAAAACAGCAACTTAAAGAACCAAGGTCTTGCTCCAATCGGTTTGGCCCAGTGAATATAGGGTTGGCCTGCAGAATGAAAGGTCCCAGGTTCGATTCTGATCAAGGGCATATACCTTGATTTGCAGGCACATCCCCCATAGCGGGGGTGTGGGAGGCAGCTGATTGATGTTTCTCTCTCATCGATGTTTCTAGCTCTCTATCCCTCTCCCTTCCTCTCTGAAAAAAATCAATTAAAAAAAATGTATATAAAGAACCAAGGTCTTGAGGGTTCCATTTTTAAATTACAACACTGACTTATTCCTCTTATATGTTTAAAAAGATACACTGTGTAGCTTCAGTGAAGATCAAGGACTGTGTCTGTCTTGCTTTTTATTGTACCCTGAGTCTAGCACATACTCCCTAAGTATCTGTTGATTGATAAAATGAATAATGTACCTGCTATAATTATGTCATCTTATTTTTAACGATATGTTGGAGAAATCATCTAGTTATCTGTATAGTCTTTAACATTTACAAGCTTCAATTTCCTCCTCTGTAAGTATGATTAATTACATAGTATGATAGTATATTATTAAATAGTAGGAAATTTTGTTATAAATGAGATAATTACAACTTTAATTATTTCATGTTTCTATTGTTTTTGCAAATGAATTAGATCTTTCAGTAAAACTTTGCATGCATCAGTATATTTGAATTAACCACATCCAATTTATGAATTGTTTTACGATTTATGAATTGCTTAGCTTAAAGAGAAAATAAGTGTCTGCTATTGAAAATGTTAGGCCACGTATGAGACAGTGATATCTGATAACATCTCCTCTGCACTTGGCAGAAAATAAAGCTTTTAAAAATATAGATTTATATGGCAGCTGAGAAAAACTATATTGCACAAAGCAAAAGATGAGTTGACTTGAGCACATTTACAAGTAAAACAAAATAACTGCACCAAAACAAATAGGCACATTAGCGTAGCACATGGTGTAATACCAATACACAGGAGACACTTTTTGTTTTCAGTTGAATTGAGTAGAAAAACAACCCTTCTGAATGCAAATCATATACTGATAACAAGTCTTGCCTGGTTAGGGTTTGGTGAATGCAGTCATCCTCCCTTAACAAAATGGGGATTATGTTCCATGACCCCCAGTAGATGCCTGAAACCGCATATTGTACTGAATCCGGTATACACTGTTTTTTTTTCTGTATATACATACCTATGATATTAATCAGCCAATTTCCCAGAAGATTTGTTGACATCATAGATCTTAACCACCTCAGCATGCAACTTTTTCTTATTCATTGGATAACTTTCACCTTTTTGCTTAAAGGAACCACTTTTGGGCTTCTCTTTGGCATATCTGAATTGCCAGCATCACTACTCTTATGCTCTGGGTCCCTTGTTAAATAAAATAAGGGTGACTTGTGCACAGGCACTGCAGTACTGAGACAGTCGATCTGCTAACCGAGATGCTACTTAGTGACTAACGGGCAGGTAGGCAGTGTATGCAACATGGATATGCTGGATGATTCATGTCCCCAGGAGGGACAGAATCATTAACCCTCCCCAGAAGGGCATGCAATTGAAAACTTATGAATTGTTTAATTTTGAAATTTTCCATTTAATATTTTCGGACAATGGTTGACCATGAGTAACTGAAACCATGGAAAGCAAAGCTGCGGATAAGTGGGGGCACAGGTTACTGTAATTCAGAATGATTCATATTAGCGATGAGTGTTGAAATAGAAAATAGTCATAAGGTACTATCTTTTGCATGCTAAGAAAAATAAGTGTTCTGGAAAACCAACAACCCATATGACTAGATATATTTTTCTTCCCTTCTTGCTTGAGATCCCTAACAACTGCAGGTTATTCTGATGGCTCTGAAGTCCTCCTTTGGTCATTTATTCTTTTACTCAACAAATATTACTTCCACTGTGTGCGAGGCACTCGTTTGGCGCTGGGATGGTTGAAAACCAGTAACAGATGCAGTCCCTTCCCTCTCTGGCTAACAGTCCTGTGGAATGACAGATATTAACTAGATTACACAGTTGACATTGTACAATGCAACTTAGAGAGTATGACATAGCTGGGGTAGTCAGGCAAGGCAGAGATAAATGCCAAGGCGGAGTAGCAGCTCCCCAGGGAAAAGTGTGGAGGGAAGGATACAAAGGAAAGGCCCTCTGGAATAAGAGCACGCACGGTGAGTAAGAGAAACTAAAAGGTTGGAGCACAGTTGAGACTTGCTGAAGGAAAAGGTAGTGTTATGCCCAGATTTCAAGATCCCCAAAGACCACCAGGGAGCTGAGTCCGATGCAAAATCAGAGAGCCTTTATTCAAGCTCGAGCTCGGTCACTCCGCCTCCACTGATGCAGCAGCAGGATGCAAAGAGCCCGAGTTCCAGAAGCACATCAATTTTATAGGGCTCGGGGTTGGTTGGTGGGGTGATGCTCGGACCACTGAGTTGGCCAACCCCGATTGGTTGGGTGAGGGCTAGGGTCCAGTGACACAAAGACAGGATTGGCCTTAGGTTAGTTCCCCTTTGCATCCCCATTGGCTGATTTAAGGGTGAGCTGGGTAACTGACACATTCGGTGGTTTTCCTGCTCTGCCCTTTCAGTAGAAGCCAGACCATGCAGGTAGTGCATCAGAGTTCTTGTTTGGGAGTTTCTACCTCATCTTAAGAGCAATAGGAAGCCCATCAGAAAGGTTTAATTGTAGATGATATAATCAGATTTACGTCTCAGAAAAACCACTTTGACTCCCTGTGGGGCATGGGCTAGAAAGGAGTTCCCAGCACATGATGGAAGAACTTTTAGGGAGCTCTGTCCATACATGTCCAGGTCCTCTAAGAGATAAAGATGGTAAAACCAGGACTGAGGCTGTGGTTCAGGAGACAAGTGGCAAGATTCAAGAGCCATTTAGTGGGTTAAATGGTTAGGGTTTGGTGATGGTTTAGGTCAGTGGTCGGCAAACTCATTAGTCAGCAGTGCCAAATATCAACAGTCCAACGATTGAGATTTCTTTTGAGAGCCAATTTTTTCAAACTTAAACTATATAGGTAAGTACATTGTTATTAACTTAATTAGGGTACTCCTAAGCTGGCCTTTGCTAAAAACTCACGGGGCCAAAGAGCCACACATGTGGCTCGTGAGCCGCAGTTTGCCGACCACTGGTTTAGGTAATGGAGGAGTGAGGCTGAGCAATGGTAACTCCTAAGTTTTTGTATTGTGCAGAGAGATGGGAGACAGTGGAAGAGAACCCGATGGGTGGGGAGAGATAAACCCATATATATATTTTATATATTGAACTATATGTAACTTAGAGACATTTTAATAAAAAATGTAGCCTGGAGATGTACATTGGTGAATTACCATCGCATAGGTTTTAACTGGAGTTATTGGCACGAATGAGGTCAGCTCTGATTGTGTTATTTCCGAGAGTAAGATTACGTTAATTCCAAAAGTAACACTAAGTGTAGACAAGATGGCCTAAGGAATGAGCCTTCAGGAGCTGCAGAATCTTTACTGGGCAGGAAAGGAGGAATTGATGAAGATGCAACTAAGAGACCTAGAATCAGCAATAAAAGAGCAGGGCGTCACCAAGGAAAGAAAATGTTTCAGGAAAGAAGGAATAGCACCAAATGCTGCTGAGAGTGGGGAGGGGCTCCACTGAGAGTGAGGCAGGTCACTCATCACTTCACTCAGACTTGCTTTCTTAATGAAGTGAGAGAGCCCCACTTGACCAGCATTTGATGAGGAAATGGTGAGCACAGGAAAACATTTTAACAAGTTTGTCTCCAGAGAGAGGGGGAGAGGGGGAAAGAGGAGAAGAAAGAGAATAGGGAAGTGTGGTTCTTTTCTTTGTGTTTCAGTTGGACAAATTTGAAAGGTTTAAAAGCTATTGGGAAAGAAGGAGGGCTTAGGTATACACAGTAGAGAAATCGAACAAACCAGCTAATGTTTGGACTCAGCTTTTACCTTTTTTGGTTCCACATAAGTCTGATTGCTTATTCGCACCAACCTATGAGAAAAGGAATGTCCGGGTTCTCTGTGGACTTCTTGGCCCCCCTCAAAGTTACCTTTACCCCGAGGATCTTGATTAAATGCCTCCAGGAAACTTAGCAGGACCGAAGAAACGAAAAGGAAATGACTTTGGGGAGTAACAATAGTGAGATAAGAAAGAAAGGGAAAGATAAATTCCCCTAAACTTACTTGAACCTTCATAAGCACCTTCAAGTACATATCTTTTTTGACATTTTTATAACCATACAACAGTCTCCTTACAAACACTCACCATAGTAACTTAAGTCTATAGAAGCAAAGATAAACCTGTGGAATTCAGACAACATCTGGTCGTTGAAGCTGAAAGACCATTACTTTATTCAATAGCCATTTCCCCCCTAATCCGTTTTACCTCCCAAAAGGATATGTGGGGGTGAGGGGGTCGGAGGAGGAGGGAAGGAGTTGAAAAGCAAATTTCTAACATCACACATTCTCCCAACATTTAAGAATGAAAAGAAAAAGTATGAGGTAGAAAGGGACTTTGGAATAGTTGGTACCTCCTTAGAACAAGAGGGAAAGGAGAAGAGTTAAGAAGAATTCTGGTTGTTTTAAAGTTACCTTATTCTTCAGACACTGGTTTTTATGGCAGTTCCGCCCCCCGCCCCCATTTATGGTAAAACCTTCTTGTCCTCTCCTATAATACCTAACTAGTACCTACTAACTATTTGTGTAAACTTCGGTGAGTTCACACTCTCCTTGTCATCTATCTAGCAAAGGAGTTGGAAGAGATGACATCCACATTTCCTTCCCGATTCATGATTCCAGGACTCAGCAAACTCTTCTGCTCCTTTGCCATCATTTAACTGCCCTCACATTGCGTCTTCTTGAATCCTTCAGTAACAAATACAAAAGTTCTTTATCTTCATTTCTGAAATATCCCTCTTAGAGCCCCAGTTGTGTGAATCAGTACAGAAAAGAGAGACAATTTTTTATCCATTTCTCCCCACACCTCCTAAATCAGCTGGGATATAAAGAGTTTGCAAATCAGTGTGTTTTTGACATTTATTTGATAATTTAAAGAAGCATGCACACCATATAATCTATGCTTTCAAAGTAAAATTTGGTCATCAAAGGATGATTGTGTTAATTCCAAAAGTAACATTAATAACTGCACATACAGTATCACAAAAACAGTGTCAACAAACCCTTAGTTGCTGCACGTTCTGTTCACTGAAATATCAGCTACTTTGGAAATTATAACCACAGTCATCATGATTCCGCATTTATTGAGTTGTTATTGCTCGATGGTCTTATGCAATTTTGATTAGCTAGATGCAGATATCTGGGTCTTCTAAATATCTCCAGTGCTTCCCTAACTGAAGAAAAGGAAAGCCTGATTTCCCTCCAGCTTATAGTACAACTTCCTGCACGGACCCCACAGCCCATGGCGTTTTGTTGTACTGGTGGGTGGTTAAAAACACTTTTATGACTTTCAACTCTCCTGTGCTTGAAGATGGGTTCTTTTAGCATCAAATGGAGCTCCTGCTCCCACTTCAGCTCATTACATCGGTATTCCCCCGTTATTCTCACCTTCGGGACGTTCCTTAAATGTGTCCTTAGCTTGACCCGATTCTGCGGAAATTCTTATTTATGTCTTAATTGTTTCCTGTCCTGACTGTAGCAGTTCCTCTTTTATAGTCGTCCTAAATCCTTGCTCTTTAAACTTCAGAGGGGTCTCAGAATGTTATGGCGAGACCTCAGGTGCCTGCTTTGGGTAAGGACATGCATTGTGTTGAAGTGTAATGTCTATTGACCGGGTGTTTTGTTTTTTAACTATACTGTTTCCCTATTGACTTGTTATGATTGTTTGGTTAGAAAATGGATGAAACTGGCGTTTGGAAGGAGTAGCACAACTGACAGGTTCTATTGGAAATTGTATTCTGAACCATTTCAATTAGGTTTTAAGTGGAGGGAAATTATCATGATGGTAGAGTTTCCTTACAGTTATGGTAGACTTCTATTTCAGTTTCACTTCTTAGACTGGGAGGATGAGAAAAGGTTGTGAAATAGAATCATGTTTCTCTTATTCTAAAGACATTAAAATGGTCTTCACAATTACAGTAGGACTTGGTAGTATTTTCTATTGTATTTCCACACTATTTTTTCAATGAATAATCTAACCCCCCAAATATGCTTATGAACTGGACAATGGATAGTGTTGCCCTCCCCCTTCCACAGCTATAGAGGGGAGGGCCTGCAGTTGTAATCTTTCCCTGGAAATGGGGAGCTTTTCATTGTTACCTAATGACACACAGGGAGCACTGTCATTGTTTTTGTGGTGTGTGAGATGAAAGTAATTGACTATCCAAAACTGACACTTCCTAACTTTAATAAGAATTATGGTTGACTTTTGTCACAGCTCATTATTAATAAAGAACTAAAAGGAGCATGTGTATTTTATCTCCTTCAAACATATCTTTAGGGAATCTTTTTATTTTTTGTGAAGAAGAAAAAGTTTTAATCATCTGATCTTTTTGTGAATTTATTTGGGGGAAAAGGGGATTTTGCTGTAGCATATGTGGTGTTCTCTGTCTCTCCTGCTCCCCTGTCTCAATCTCTCTCTGTCTTCCCTCAGTCTCTTTCTGTCTCTCTTTCCCTCCTCTTCCTTTTCCTTCTCTCCTTCCTGCCCCTCCTCCTCCCCCCTCCT
>PVJN01025715.1:0-29735 GCA_004026805.1 Lasiurus borealis | reverse complement strand
GGGAACGGGGGAGCGGACAGGCGGTCGGGTTTCTTCGGAGAACCCCCGGGTGTGGGCGCTGCCTCGAACTCCTTATCCCAGCTGCCAGGCTGCCCCCGGCTTCCCAAAGCTCAAATACGTGGGGCCGGAGGCTCGGGAGGAGGAGGAGGAGGAGGAGCCACGAGCCTCGGCCGCTCCATTCACTCTGCAGTCCGAGCCCGTCCAGGCGTCGCGCGCGCGACTCCTCGGGGGCGCCCTGGCAGTGAGAGGTTGGGGAGGAGGAGGGGGGGACGAGCTGGTGGGAGCGATCCTCTCGGAGACACCCTCCTCTCCTACCTGCCCGGTCCCTCAGCAGGTCTGTGGGGGCCCCCTCCTTCCCCCCACCCTCCCGCTCTCGGCCTTGGCGAGTGTGGACGTCTCGGGGCACTGGCGAGGCCCTCCAGGTGAGCAGCGAAGGTCCCCACCGCCAGGGCGTGGGATGGGGGTAGGGACGGGGTTGTTCGTCTCAGAGGGCGGGTTGGAGGGAGGGGCTGGGGGCTCCACGAGGGCGGGAACTTCTGGAAAGCGGTGCGCACTTTCCGGGACTCCAAAGAGGCGGATTCTCGTGCTCCTCCGGCAGGAGCCGGAGCGCTGGTGTCTCTCTCTCTCTCTCTCTCTCTCTCTCTCTCTCTCTCTCTCTCTCGGCCGTCGGGCTGGAGTGATGGCCATCATCTCGGGGTCACTGGGGAGGAGAGGGGCTCCTGGTGGGTTCCGGAGGTCAGATTCAAGGGAAGAGTGGACCACCTGGAGGGGGTGCTTGCTTCAGTGGCGATAAACCGGGGCGTGTTCTCACCGACTGGTAATGGGTGGCTGGGCCAGGTTGCCGCCGACCTACAACCGGTGTCCGCGGCTTTTAGCCTCCCTTTTCAGCCGGGCGCATCTTCTCTGCTGAATCGGGGAACACGATGGCTAGGTTGGGAAGGAAGAACGCTCTGAAGGGCACGTCCAGAGCCTGCATTTCATTCCTGCAGGAGATTCCTAGCGCCCGATTTGGGGAGTTGGGGTGAGGCATGAGCAGGGTTGGGGTGGCTGGTGTCTGAAGCCGCACGCGCCGAGCTCCGCTTCCCACCTTCGCCGTCAGGAAGCGCGAGTCAGCCCGGAGCCCCCCGAGACCCACGGGCCAAGTGGGGCATGCTGAGAGTCTGGCATCGCCAAGACAGACTTCCTCCCTCCACCGAGCCAGATCTTGGGGGACCCCCACCTCCGAGCAGGTGTTCGAGGTTTTGTTTCCAAATGGAGTCGCAGCATCCATGGGGAACGGACGCGAGGCAGGGAGAAGCGCCGGGGACCCTGGTTAGGGTGCGTTTCAGGGGCGCAGGGAACGCCCGGGAGAGCCGGGAGGCGGCGGGGAGGACGCAGCGGGGACAGACAGCCGCTCCCGTCCGGCAGGGAGCCGCCGGTTGCGGCCAGGCCTCTGACACCAGGCTGGTGGGAGAGGGGCCCGCAGCTTCCCTGCCCATCCCACCTGAAGCGGCAGTCGAGGCAGGGGGTGTTTCACCTAGAAACCGCACGTTGTAAAAGCCTGCACTTATTCTCCATTTCTGAGGCTTGGCCTTCAGTTAATTTGCACCGAGCAAACGAATGAGCCAAGGGTTCTGGCTGCGGAGTCCCAGCGTGTGTGGGCTCAGGACCTACACGGGGGGCACAATTCCCCTCCTCTGGGGGTTGCTGGTCCTGGGGGCGCAGAGACTCTGAGGGCAAAGGTCGGGAACAAGCGGGGGCGGTTAGGGAGGGGCGCTTGCTTCTGGCCACTATGTTGGCGGACACCTCTCAGCCCTCCCCTGGAGCCTGACTTTGGCTCTGGAGGCCAGCTTCTTCTCTCCTCGCCCCAACGTACACTCTGGAGGCCCCCAACCTGCCTTCCCAAAGCCCCATCTCTTGAACTTAGCCTGCTGGCCAGAGGGCAGGTGTGGTCGCTCTTTTTGGTGGAGAAAGACCCGGCGAGACCAACGTTCTGAGACCCAGTGGCACCTAGAACGCCCCAGACCTCTTTCTCAACCAACTCCTCCCCCCCAAAACACACACACTTTTAATTCTACTTCGAAATAGTTTTTTTAAGGAGGAAACTCATTCAAGCGCTCCCAGGGAATGCGACCCCCTTAAGAAAAGCCGGGAATTTCAACTTCCCAACGAAAAGGTCAAATATTGTTTCTCTTTCATTCTCCTTGACACCTTTGAGGGGAGCATTTTGAAGAGGACAGCTTTTGTGATTTTGAATCACAGGTAGGGCAAAGGCGCTTAACTCTCCGCCTTTACATAAAAAAAAAAAAGAGTTTTGCCCTGGAAAATGGGGTGAGGTTGGGTGTGTGATCTCATTCCAACCTTAGGTGCCACCTCCCCGAACCTCGAACCTCGTCCCAAACAGTGAGGCCAAAAAGCGCTGTGCGCGTCTAGAGTCCGAACGCCCTTCCCCATCCTCCTGCCCCGGAGCCCAGGCACCTCGGGACCAAAGCTGGGGAACCTGCAAACCACTGAATTCGCAGGGTGCCCGAGCTCTCCACTTCTCCCGCCCTTGGATCACGTTCTCTGCGGGCGCTGTGGTTCCCCGGTGGCCGGGACCGCCAACGCTGCCCCGGACGCCCTGCTCGGGAGAAAGGGCAAATCGCCTGGCCCGGAGGAAGGTCCACCTTGTGCCACCCCGGCCGGTAGGCGCTCTGCTGCACCTCCTGTGGGCAAAGCTGGTCTGAGATCTGGGGAAATAGGGGCTTCGGACACCTGGTCGCTCCCTTCTCCCACCCACCTTTCCTCCTCTCAGCGAGGAGACCTGTGGCGCAGAGGATCTTGTTTGCACCACCGATGGGCAGGGATGTAAATTCCACTCCTTCCGAGGAGAAGGAAACTGAGGCCCGGAGGGAAGGAGGAGAGGCAGCTGCAGAGAGCCATGGTTAAGAGCAAGGGATTGGCAGCCAGAGAATGGAAAATAACCAGCTCTTCCAGGTAACCAACAGCTGGGTAACCCTGGACGGTTTTCATAGCCGCTCTGAGCCTCAGTTTCCCAATCGGTCCAACCAGATAATGCGATGCTGGCTCCTAACCTCGTGAGCCCGAGGAGGAGACAGGAAGATAGTGTTGGCCTTGTAACACACAAACGTTACAGTTTTTGTAACCGTTGCTCAAGGACACGTAGCAAGTTAGTGGCAAAGCAAAGCTGAAACCCAGGTCTCCCGGAGGTCCACAGGGGGCTTTACCCTCCCCACCACCCCACCACCATCCCCTCTGTCTTTCCGGAGTTAATGGTATGGAGAATTTTTTTTAAAAAAAGGAAGGTGCGGGGGAGAGAGAGGTGCCTGAAAGGTGCTTAATTATTGCAAGATAAAAAAAAAAAAATTGTGACTGAATGGGAGGGGGCGGTGAGGACTTATAAACCCTCCACTTTGACCCTGGCGCTGTCAACTGCAGCTGACCAAGCCCCGAGCCAAGCCCTGCCACCCCGATCCCAGGGACCAGGGAGTGAGGGCTCTCCGGCCGCGCGCTCAGGGCGTCACCCCGCGCGGCTGCGGACAACTGAATAAACACCGCTCAGCGCTGCGATCTGTCAAGGGCCGGGATCGCCTGCTTTATTGGCGGCCGGCGCAGGGGCCAGCGCCCAGAGTCCCACGCGCAGCATCAGCAGCCCGACCGCGAACCCTCTGTGCCCCGCCGACTCCAATTCTGGAATCTGCCTACCCCGGGCCCCGGTGGGCGCGCACGGAGGCTGCTTTCCAGCCCCGAGCTGGCGGTAGAAAGCACACGCATTTAAATGGAAATAATTAAAGGAGGGTCTTTCGTTAGAATCCACCCGCAGCTCCCCACCCTGCTCCCTTGTTAATTTGAAAAGTATCTCTATTTTCTTTTTTTTTCTTTAAATCAATCTCCCCACCAACATTTAAAATTCAGTTCTCTGATCCCGTTGGTTTGGGAGCTCTGGATTTGCACGCGCTGCTGGGTGCGCGGTGCAAAATTCCCCCCTCACCCCAGCTCACGGTGTACCCGTCTGTTCCGATACCACCGTGAGATGGTCCCTGGGAGTCCCCAGTGAAAAGACTCAGCAGCGCTGCCTCTATTCCGATACCGTAAATCTTTTTAAATTCTGGAACTAATTATATAGAGGATATGTCTCAATTTGTTCTGCATTAATGCCACAGTGGGGATGGAGGCCGGGCCGTGGCCAGAGCAGATACTTAGGCCCATGAAATTGATGAACTGAGAGTTGCTTCCAGTCCTGAGCGCACCATCTGGAATTCCAGTCTGAGGTTACAATTAGAACTCCTGACCCCAGATTCAACTTTGCAAACAACAGGGGGAAAAAATAGGAAAAAGAAAAAAAAAGAGAGAGAGAGAGAAAATACAAATCACCCAGCTTATTCTGCACCTGTAAAAAAAAAAATACCCACACAATCTTAAAATCTTTCCATCTTAGAAAACTCTTTCCAAGTATGTGTGTGTGTGTGTGTGTGTGTTTAACCTATAAAAGATAATGGAACATATTTTATAGACTGGATTTTATCTTATCCCCTTTCCCTCTCCCAACTGCACTCTATTTAATAGTTGTCAGTTTCTCCTCGGTGTTGGATTTAATTACATAGGACTGCAGTATTCCTCAGTAAACTAGTTTGCTGAATATTGTCACTTTTGTTATTCTGCCTTTGAGAAACGGCTCAATTACAGAAATCTATGTGGATCTAGGAACCTCTTTGACTCTTGCTTCATAATCTGAGATTTTATTTGTGTTGCAATTTTATTCGTGTTTTAAAATTGGTTGGGCCAATTTCTTTTCTTCTTTCTTTAGTAACACATTGCTTTATTTGCCTCTCACTTTGACCCCCTGAAGAAAACGAAGGACCCAGCAGTACCAGGGAATCTGTTAAATTTATTAGCATAAATGCTTAGACAAAACGAGATATAAATCATTTGGATGTATTAAGCCATAAAGTATCCCAATGAAGTCAGTCCCTCTGCAGGTCCTAGTATATAAAGGTTCATATAAAACAAGATATCAGTATTATCTTTCAAACTGAATATATGTTGTGAAAGTACCCAAATGTTGAGTTAGGGTTATGGGGGCAGCAGTAGGGCAGGAAGATGAGAGACTGTGAGGCAGCCTGTTAGAATTGTGTTGCTTAAAAAGTATGACAGAAAGGGAAGACTCGGCAGTCTGCATTTTTAATCCAGTGTTCAGTAGACAACTTTTCAGAAAAAAAGATATACAGGATATATTTGATGGGAAGCAAAGGAATAAGGAAGGAAGAGATGAATTGAGAGCAAACGGCACTGCTTTCTGTAGAATGCATTTTTTTCCCAAAGGTCAATTTAGCTTTTTTTTTTTTTTCCTTTTTAAATCTACTCGGAAAAGGCACTGACTCTTCACGCAGATAACGGATGAGCCATTAGTGAAGAGCCACCTGGGCCTTCGTCTGCAAACCCGGATATGCAGCTGGCCTGCAGAAGGATGTGTATTCACCAGGGGTGCATGGGGAGAAGAGGGGTGGGTGAGGGAGGAAGGAGAGTTGCCAGAATCCCTCGCAGAGGTTTACCAAGACAAAACGTTTAAGGAGCAAGGACTCAGAAAGATCGTAATCACATTTCTCCCTCACTCTTGGCAGATCAGGCATTCGTTGCCTTTTAGAAATGGTTGTTCTGAAGCTTTAAAAAAAATCAAGGTGTCTGTCTACCACAGGAGGGGAAGAGTCCCTTCCTTTTTTCAGCAGAGCATCCTCATCTTTTAGGTTCTCTCCATTCATTCAGCATGCTTCCTATGTGCCGTGCACTGTGGCAGGGGCTTCGAATATAGCAACAACAGGACAGGTTGTGCCCTGCCCTCCGGACTTACATTTCAGTAGGAATGACAAATTATGAGCAAAAAAGTCTGATACTTTTACATAGTGATAACCATTATAAAGGAAAACAAGATCTGCTAGACCAGAGAATGAATGAGCTCACTTTTTACCTTCCTTTCTCTACACTGCCACATTTTAATGTGTTTTTTCACTAAGTATCTCACCCCACCATCCAGACACTGGAAGGGTTGGAAGGATTTGGAAGGCCAGGGCTGGGTATATCTCTGCCTACGAGGTGGAATCAGGAGGGCAGCTGTTTATATAGATCTGGGTTAAAATCACCACCTGAGTGACTGTAAAAGTCGCTTAACCTCTAAAAAACTGAATTTTATGCTCAAGATAGAAACAACAACAGCACCTATTCAAGTTGTGGGAACCAGATGAGGTAAGCCATGGAATCACTTAGCCTGTTGGAGGAAGCACTCAATTAATGTGGCTGTTATTTACACTGACATAGATTCTGTTTTTCTTTGCTTGTAATGAATTGATGAGTTCTAGACTTAGTATCAATATTGGTGTGAGTTAAGAAAAGGTAGCAATCTTTGTCCTGGATAAGGAAGAAGGGCAGAAAGAGAAGTCCTTTACCCAGGAGTTTGACCTTAAGCAAGATTGTTGCCACCTTGAAGTAAATAGAAATCATTATGTCCTCCTGAAACAGGAAACGTGACTTTGCTTCAAAATGAAGCTTTGGATTTGTTCTTCTTCCTGTTAGCTTCATCTTTAAAATGTAGGATTGCAGCATTTCTCACAGGCGCGTTTCAGGTATGCAGCCTGGTCCAGAATACTAATAAAAAACTCCTGAGCTAAGTATAAGGAGACAACTGATCAATGTCCCCTGCCTTACCCCCCCCCCTCTCATAAATAAAAGCATATCCTCAGGTGAAGATGGAAAAACAACACTTGGGCTCATTCAAATCCTGTCTCTTCCAGTGATCATGGCTTTGGGGAAATAACTTGAGCTCTTGATTTTTTAGTTCCCTTATCTATAAAATGAAGCTAGTAAAAATGAAATGAAGCATACAGGGACCTGACCACTGAAAAGCGCTAGCGGAGAACTGCCGGATGGGAACGAGCCATGGAAAGGAATACTAGTGGGAGTAGCCGGTGTACATTGCTTGCTCTCGTGTGTCTTCCTTTGTAAAGTGGACTTAGGACCCTGCTCCTAGGGCTGCTGTGAGACTTGAATGACAGACATGTAAGCTTTAGGAACAGTACCTGACATACAGGGTATGCTACCTGGGTGTTGTTATTGTTACTGTTTTCCTTCTCTGGAGCCTGTGTTTCAAAGTGATAGTTTTTGACTGGGAGGAGGGAATGGTACAAACCGCAGGGCACAGGGATCAGATGGCTGCAGTTAACGTTCTCCTCTACTGTTGATTTTCTGTGTGACGTTGGGTAACTTCTGTACTTTCTCTGAGCCTTAGTTTTCATCACTGTAAAATGAAGCCAATGATACCTTCACCTCAGTGAGTTATTTGGAGAACCAATTAGCACGTGTAAGTGCCTACATGGTGCCTGGCTGTAGTCAGAAATTAAGAAATGGTAGTTACTAAATTTCAGTCTGTCTATTCAGAGACTATTCACTGACTTTAAAACAAAACAAAGAACACAAAAAAAAGAGATCAGCCATCAAGAACTTGAATATGAACATGCACAAAAGCAAATTCCCATTTCTTTTAAACGCATTGATATCACTTTCATCTATGAAAAACTTTGCCATCAAAACATTGACATCGGGGTTCCTTTTTTTTTTTACCATGAGCCCTGTAGATTACAAGTTAAAATCGCATTTATTTCCGCTGATTTTCTTTGCAAAATATCCAGAGTGTATCAAGGACTTTGGTAATCCCATGTTTTTCAAAATAAGCAGGAAACTGTTTTCGGCCAATAAAGAGAAAAAAAAACAAAACAGTTTGACTCTCTTCCTGGAGTTGCCACATAGCATTTATTAATAGCTTTGTAAACAGGCTTGAACATAGTATCATCTAGCTGCTCAAGATATTACAAAAGTTTATGAGAAGTTGCTTAGGAAAAACAAGATAGAGCCATTAGAAATCTGATACTGGTCAATAGTGCATTTATTCCAAGTCTCCATAAATCACAAACAAATGAAACTTCCATTGTGATCACTGTTCCAGATCTAAAGGATCACCCCCTCCACCCTGCCCCGCCCCTTGGGTAGAAATTAAATACATTTAAGAAAGCCCAAGATTTTTTTTTTCTCTACAGATACAGAGACTAATTACAAAATTTCCCAAGAGATACTATGTGTGTGTGTGTGTGTGTGTGTGTATTAAACTTTAATCAACAGATGTGACACACAGCAAAAGAGAAACACAACTTTGATTCTCTCGTTAGGACACATGTTTATCTTTAATTATCCCCACCCTGGGAATGGAATGACTGTTGTTGTCAGTTATATTTATTATTTATTTTTTCAGTGACACCACGTTTTGATTTTGCCAAAGATAGCCTCAGGTTAAGTTGTTGTCCCAGTTTAATTAATAATTACTCTCCTTTTACTCTCAAAAGTGTCCTGATAAATCTGATGGCTGATGATAAGGACTCCCCTTGATTAAAACTTTATTTTTAAAATTGAAAGATTTAAGAAAGCAGTTAGAGCAAAGGTAAAAGAAGCACAGCTAATGAGAAGCGGAAAAGATTGGGTTAATATTGGAAATTGAAGGATGAGGATAGTTACTGTAATTGAGCATAAAACTTAGTTCTGAGCTGCCTGACAGCCACGTCAAAAAGGGAAAATAAAACCAGTTACGTATCTCTCGTTATGCAATAGAAGGACAACAAAACAGATTTTCGTAAGAGACAAACTTTTCTAGTACTACAGAGGAACGCATCTCACTGCTTTTCCTATGAGGGTCATTAGGTGATGATTAATGACAATAATATTTCAAAAATACAGAGACATTCTCTGACTGACTGTTTCTCATTTCAGCCCAACAGTACAGTATTAAAATTACAGCTCTGTAAAGATTTTTTTCTAAGAGGAGGGAGGCAATCATCTAGACCCTTTCCATAGTTTTCTGGGGGTCCAACCCGATTCAAATGAGCATAATGTGTTGATTTTCAGAAACTCTCAACTGATAATTTTGAAAACGTTTTTTATGTATTAATCATCAAGTAACTTTGAATATTTACCACACAACCAAAACAGTGCTAAGAAACTGACCATCGTTCTCCAGAACCTGTGATCCAATTTGGGGAGAGTCCTAGGACAGTGGCTCCTAACATATAGGGCTTTATCTCCCCAACACCCACCCTCTGCACCTCTCCCTCCAGCCCCCCCCCCCCCCCCCCCCCCCCCCCCCCCCCCCCCCCCCCCCCCCCCCCCCCCCCCCCCGCCTGGGACATCTGGAAATGTCTAGCAAAGTCTGTGATTGTGATAACTCGATGAGGGTAGGAAAGCTGGAGGCGACCAGCTTCTAGTGGGTAGAGACCAGGGACACTGCTGAACATTTTTCATGTACAGGGCAGTCCCCCTACAACAAAGGAAGATCCAGCCTAAAAGGTCAAAGGTGCTAAGTTTGAGAAACCCCATTTCAGAGTTTACTGTCCGTAGAAGAAAAGAGCATGTCTAGCTGGGTAAAAAGAAAAAACACTTCATGGAAGAGGAGTCTTTGCGTTAGATTCCCCAACCCTGCCAGGGGAACTGGAGAATGTCTCTTCCGGAGGCTCAGAAAATGGTGGTGCCCTGGATGGGTGGCGCAGTTGGTTGGAACATTGTCCCATACACCAGAATGTTGTGGGTTTGGTTCCCAGTCATGGCACATACCTAGGCTGCAGATCGATTCTTGGTATGGTACAGGAAGCCACAGATCAATGTTTCCCTCTCACGTCCACATTTCTGTCTTCCTTCCTCCCTTTAAAAATCAATAAAAACATATCCTCTGGTAATGATCTTTAAAAAGAAAGAGAGAGAGAGAGAGATGGGAATAGAAATAGGCAGGTGAGAAGAGGCAAGGCATGCTGTAGGGAATGCAGTCCAGAAAGGGAACTGTGTATATAACTAACTTAGCTAGGAAAGAGAGATAATCCATTTAGAGCAGTGAGAGGAAAAAAAAACCACACGCAAATTTAGAGCAAGCAATTTCTGCTCAGATGTTATGCTCCAAGATCCTTAAATATTGCTAGTGTGTGTGTGTGTGTGCGCATGTGTGTGTGTTTTAACCACACAAATCAAAGGCAGCATAAACTTTTATGCTCACAAAGATCATCTCTTGAACACTGGCTTGTGGGGTATATAGATGGATAGGCACATATTTTGCTTCCTCTCCCCCACATCATTTTTCACCACTTACATAGTAGAGATTCCTTGGAACTCAGTTTTATATCACATTAAATTTAAAAAATGTGTGCGTACGTAAAAATACAACCTATCAAGGCACAGAAAATTCTGAACCGCCGCTGTAATTAATAGGACATTGTAGGAATCACCATTAAGAAATATTATTCTGACCTAGTTCACCGTGTCATGCTGCAGATTGTCCTTTTCGTGAATCATGGAACGCCTTGTGAGAAAGGACTACAAAGCCGGGTCCCTTGACATTAGCCATCTCACCCGTCAAAGTTCAGCCAGGAGTGGGACAAAACCCTTCTCACCATGTTGACATGTTTACTTCTGGCGCAGGAAAACAGTGCCGCTTGCCCGGCTGGCTCTCCAGTCCCCTCGCACTCCACTCCACTGCCTGGAAACATTATTTTATCCTTCCCTTTGATGATGCACAAATAAATTAGCACGATCCGCGAAGCTCGGCCAACATATATGTGTTACTGGAGAAATCTGAGATGCTGAAAAACGATTGTAATTTATTGTATCCCGATACTTTTTTTCCCTTACGGACCAAATAAATAGCATGGGCTAGTTTATATACCTGACATATTTATTGCAGCATCCCCGCTGAGCACTTCCCATTGTCATGTGTTCTCACACGTTGTTTTCACAAATTGTGTTTTGAAAGAAATTCAGGCCAGAGAAACAAGATGTTATCTTTTGGAAAGGACGGGACCGCTCTAATGGAAGAGGATAATCCATTCAGAGGGCTGGAAAAGCCAATGTGCTCCGGCGGGTGTGATAAATCCACGGGATCCGCATCCAGGATTTTGCGCTGGGACCTTGAAGTCAGTAGGAACGATGCAGTTGTGTTCCAGATAAACACAATAATGCATCATTATTATTGGAAAAGCATGAACATCTGTTAGGTCCGTTTTGCCCTATTTCCTTAAGGTAACTGGACTCACTGAGAAGAGTTCTCTTTCTGTCTTATCACAAATGGATCTAAGGTGGGTGGGTAATGCCAAAGCTGCTCCTTGATCATCTCTGTGTTTGAAAAAACAGATTTAAAAAAGAAAAAAAAAACCCACCTGCTCATCTCAGATGGGTTGCATGCGTGGAGAGCCTCAGGGAGGCGGCAGTTCCCTTTTGAATTACATCAACAGAACCATGGTCAAAAGAGAATACAGTGGCACCTCGAGATACGAGTGCCCTAACATACGAGATTTTTGAGATACAACCGTCGAGCGAGCAATTTTTGCTTTGAAATACGAGCAACATTTGAGATAGGAGTAATCGCGCGGATTGGCCGGCTGCACACAACCCACCAGTTTACCGCGACTCAAGCGTCTCATAGTTTCCCACGCCTCAAGGTTATGGAACGAATTAAACTCGTATCTCGAGGTACCACTGTATTTGAGATGGCCGGTTTTTTCATTTTTAAAGAAATGTTGTCCGTGCTCTAAGTAATTGTTTGGGGAGAGAGGAATCTAAACATTACTTATCAAGAAGTTACTCATCACCTCTTCTTCCTAACTCAATGTGGCGCCTCCCCAGGTATCACGCAGTTCACAGGGGATCCGTAAGATCATCTCTCTCCAGGTTGAACCAGCGGTTTGCCGGAGCTTACAGCTGCAAAAGGCTTTAAAGAGCATCTCCTTCATCCTCGTTTTCCAGTTAAGACATTAGATGAGTTGCCCAGGACTACACAGCTAGTTAGGGACCGTTTTCTCAAAGGCCAGACCTGAGGGAGGTAAGAACCATGTTTCTGTAACAGCATTCACTTAACCGTGTACCTATGACAGGCCCAGTAACCAAACTGAAGATTCAAAGTCCCTGCTCTCAACTTGCTCACCGTCTGGCTATGCTATAGGGACTCCATCACATTCAAAGCTGGATGTGGAAGTTCTCCTATAAAAAGCATCCTGGTAACAAACTTCTTTCACACCAGGTCCAAGTGGTAATCAGAGAGACTAAATGCATTAAGTTTCACAAAGGAGGCCTCTGCGGGTCTGTAATTAGCTCCTCACAATGTGGTTAAAATTAGGAAAGCATCATTGTATGTTACAGAGGCCCGGCATGTAAAGATACCTAGCATGCAGACAGCACCTTTTTGTTGGAATCAATCAATGATTTCTCAGTAAAGGTTTAGCCACAAGGAGACCCCCAAGGCGGAGGGGGAGGGGGAGAGGGCTCTTCTGGCTTGGAATTAAAGTGACTGGCTGATGGAACCCAAAAAGCACAATAAGCCTTTAGAGATGCATTTAGTAGCAGAATCTAAGGAAGATAACCAGAAAGCCACAAAGAAACTATTAATCCTCTCTACCCTGTATTTTTTTGTTGCCTGCTTAAATGCTGATGAAACCCTGACATCATTTAGGACAGGACTGGGTGGGGGAGGGGAGGAAGGGTGACGGCGGGATGAAGGTTACACAATGTGCAAACATCAGACATTTACCAAACAAGTTCCAAGACGTAAAACAAAAAAGATTTCCGCCTGGTTTGACTCCCAAAGGACCTGAAAAGCATTGCAAACGTGTCCAGTAAGACATTAAAAAATAATTATCCCAGAGAGTACTCACTCCCTTGGTTGTTTTAATGTATTTTTGTCTACAAACAAGAGAAGTTTTCTAAACTGCTGGGTTGGCTTACTTTGAAAGGTCTCTAGAACCAAAGTACTTTAGGTGACCCCAGGATACCTGGCAACAGTAACCACGGATGTGGATGAGGCTGAGAGAGATAAAAACAGATGATGTACTTTTTTGATGTCAGACCTAAAATACTGTATAATTAAAACAGAATAAAATGCTGAAGCTTAGAAACAAAGAAATAATCCCATTAGGAAAATTAGCAAGCTTATTTAAGAGCATGTTCAATAAGATTTTTTTTAAAAGCCTACTATAAAATTACTCTTTTGTTCCCCAGATGGCCCTGCGGAGTGAGTTTTCATGTAATTAGAATGAGTTCTTCTCCTCTTTTCCTCCTCCTCCCCTCTTCCTCTTCCTCTTCTTTTCATAATAACAGTTATTATTTTTATTAGCCATCGTTACTGAGTACCTAGGCTTCTCAGACATTCTCTCTACTTCTCATAACAACCGTTTTTAACGAGAGATTATTATCTCCGTTTCTGAGGTGAGGACATAGGGGCTGGCAGATTTGGATTGCCCCCCGTTAGCCGTCTAGAATGTGGTGTCACCAGAGCAGCAGTCACCGTGTTGGATGGTACAGCATCAGAATTCTGGAAGGAAGTAAAGTGAATAAACAGTAAAGATCCACTGGGCATAGCTTATCCTCAGAATCAGACTTATCATCCAACCCAATGAGTATAAGATCCAGGGGCCAAAGTAAAATTCAAGTGCTTTTGCCACAGAATCTGTCTCCAGGAGTGTTTACTAAAGTCTGACCCACCCACCCACTTCCTGTTTGTATCCTTCTGGCATACCTGGCCTCATACCATGGCTGTATCCCTGAAATTAATTTTGTTGTTAAATACAGTTGGATAATAGTGTCAATATCCTGTGGGAGAGTTACAAAAAGAATTTGCTATTTCAAGGAATCCCAAGGTGTTCTTTTCCTCCTGGTTCATTCATCTTCTGTCTCTCTCTAAACTTGAATTTGCCTACACCAGGATTAAGGAGAGAGCAGAGGCGGAATGCTCCAGCACACCAGTAGGTTTTCTAGACACAGCAAGGAGGCAACTCGATGGAAAGGTATGCTTATGTTTTAAACAAAGTAGCTCTCCAGACATCAAACAGCTAGGCCATTTGTTTTGTGTGGTGTGTGTGTGTTTAAAAATGTATATTTTATTGATTTTACAGAAAGGAAAGGAGAGGGATAGAGTTAGAAACATCCATGAGAGACGTCGATCCGTTCCCTCCTGCACGCCCCCTACTGGGGATAGAGCTCGAAACCAAGGTACACATCCTTGATCAGAATGGAACCCAGGACCCTTCAGTCTGCGAGCAGACGCTCTCTCCACGGAGCCAAACCATTTGGGGCGAGCTAGGCTGTTTTTGATGGTCACAGGAAGAAGAAAATGCACCTTTATAAACCCAGAAATTTATGTGCACGTAGAGATGTGTTCATGTGCATGCACCTACACAGCTCTGACATGCGCACTCACATTTCTGACATCATTGAGCTGGCCCTTCTCAATTTCACCTTTTTTCCACAAAAGCAGTTTGTTTTTTAACACCTCCTCTCCCCTCCACCACACTCCACCACCAATCACACAACAATCCCAAAGTCTTAAGCTAAAGCAATATTGCAAATTTTAAAGAAGAATTTGGTTTCACAGGGACAAATTGGCACCTTCCCGTTATATTAAAAGATCTCCATCAAGGTGGACTCTCTGGAGCCGCTCATGCATTGGTAGGAGAGAGGGGTTAAATCGTCCAGCCTGGGAGTCCTGTGCTCAGAGGCTGAAAGGGCTCTGCCTGGCCCAGTGCCTTAGGAAGACCGCCACGGAGCCTCAGCCAGGTATTTGGGATCACGGCTTTTCTCAGAAATACATTTCAGTTTCAGATTCCCCTTTATCTCTGGCAAAGAGCGCCGATCAGGAACTAAGGATTGCGGGTGGAACTTGGAGCCGGCTGCCAGAGGATGCCCCACCCTGCTCAGCAGGACCCAACCCAAGAAGGAAGATCAGCCTGCTCAACCCAAGCCATGCTCAGGTTCTGGCCACAAAGCTTCCCCACTTGGTTCCGTTTTGCCTCCTCCCATCAGGATTCACCAGTGAGGCTGTGAGGCTTATGGGGTGGCATCCCGGCCATCTGAGTCATTTGGTCCCTTTGAAGAGTGAGCTCTAAGACAAGGATAAGAATAATAAGTAATAATAACCACCTTTTACTGAGTGCTTGTTAAGTGACCGGCACGAAAAATAAATATTTTTTTGGATTCTTTCATTTGATCCTCAGAAACTCTGTGAGGAAAGTCATGTAAACATCCCCATTTTATGTATGAGACACAGAGAGTTGGTTATTTGTCTAAAGTTTCACAGCTAGAAAATCGCAGAGCTATGGTATGTGTGTTGGTGGATGTGATTCTAAAGCCTTTGCCACAACTATAGTGCCTTTGAGGAATAGTAACATTGTCTATTAATTACCCAGGCATCTGTGTTGGTCAGGGTCCTGCAGGAAACCGATGAAATACTCAGATAGGGCATTTGAAGAATTTTAATGAAGTGTCTATTTAAAAAGGTGTAGGAAAAATTAAGAGAAATCTACAAGGGGTGGTAAAGCCTCCTGACTGTTGACACTGCAGGGAACCTGTTACCATCCATGTGGTTGAGGGAGAGAGAGCAAAGGGAAGGAGCAGTTCCTGGAACCCAGACAGGAACTGAAGTTGGTGCAGACGCCTTACAGGAATACCGACCTGGAGGGAAGTCAACCTGAGCTGACTTGGCAGGGAAGGTGTCTTGTTATTCTTTCTCTCTACAAACTGCCAGTATTTCCCCTTGGCCGAATTTTACTGAAAGTGGGAGGCAATGGATCCCAATGATGCAATCCACACAGGCCAGCTTTCTGGGACCCGGGAAAGAAAGACTGACCTGGTAAAGACTCCGGTAAAGAAAGGTAGAGATGGACTTGGAGGGGATTTGTATGACTGAAGGTGACCATTTTTCTCATCTTGGGTGATATTTGGCTGGCTATATCATCATAGATTAGAAATTATTTTCCCTTGGAATTTCGAAGCTATTACTCTTTGTCTTTTAGCTTCTAGCATTGTTTTTGAGAAATACAAAGCCATTCTGTTTCTTGAGCCCATAAATGAAATTATCTTTTTCTTTCTGGAAGTTGGTTGGGTCTTTACTTCAGGAGTCTCCTAAACTGTCCAATTCCATTCCCACTAACCCTTTGTTGTTGTTGTTGTTGTTGTTGTTGTTGGTGTGTGTGTGTGTTTAAATCAACCTATTTAACAAATTATCTCAACAATAATTTTTAAATTAAATGTATTAGGGTGACATTGGTGAGTAGCCAGCAACTATTTTATAATGAACATTTATAGAGACAGAAAAAGAAATTGCCTATTCACTTTTAGAAAACATCACTTTTCCCTTAAGTGACATTTAGAATCCAATCTAAGTATTGACTTTGAAATTCTGTTTTAAAATACTTTCTATGGGCAAATCATATTAGAAATGGGGAGAAAAAATTCCTGACAGTGGGAACATCCTAAATTATAGTATTTCTACTCTGCATCTAGAAACATCTGTTATACCATCCTCACATAAAATTGGTGTTGCGCATGATAGTCCTAGGTTAGCACTAAACACCGTGTGGCTTTTCAGTAATAGCTTGCAGCCCCAGACTATTCTGAAAACACTTACCTGACACTTCTCTGAGAAAAGTGATGTATTTTATTCTGAATGAGCTCGTTATTTTGCATGAAGATATTGCAGATGGAAAAGAGATTGTGCTGTGGTAGAAACCACCAGTCAAGAAGTGGTGGCCCTGGCACAGAACAGTTGGTGACAGTTGTGGGTTGCTGTCTCCTGATGGAGCCAGGGTTGGTTGGCATGAGGTGATTTCCACGGTCTGTCGAACACCAAAGATGAGACTGGCTCTTGGCCACGAACTAGACTGCGCAGTCAATAAGATCGGCTCCCATCAACCTAAGGCTGCTCTGACTTGTGATTTCTTAACAATAGAAATGAAACTGCCACAGGGAGGAGAGAGAACAATGGTGTTTTGACAAATGGAGTAAAGATAGAACTTGACTGACAATTCAGGTCAGAATAAAATGAAGGCACAGGAAGACTGATGTTGGCCAGACTCCTTGCCAAGAAGCAAACACTCCGTGGGAGGTTTCCACTGACACAGGGAACTGGCTCAGCGGTGGCCATTTGGGTTTGGCAATTTTGTTGGGTATTTTCTGGCAAAAGGACACTTTTTCTAAGACTTCAAATACAATTAGAGTAAAAAATACACCATTAACCTAAATAGCCAAAGTCTCCTGGAGACCTAAGGAAGGAAGAAGAACCAGAGAGAGCTTGTGGGACTCCGGGAAAAATATTGTTACTCTGTTTCCTTGGAGATGGACGAGGATGGTTCAGATAGAGTCCAGCCTGTGGAAGTGGTTAGGGCTAAGAAACCTCTAGCTGCCCTTTCTAGACTTGTAATCCTCTAAAAATGGAAATTAGGAAGCATTCATTCATGACCTTGAAAACACTGTTTATAAAAGTATATTATAATGTATCAGTAAAATGAGCTGGGAAGAGGGTTTATGTGAAAGTTCATGTGAGAAATGCAGCTATTAGCACGCATGCCATTCCCTACCTTGACCCCGGCAGGAATGTGTAAATTGTAACATATGGAATGTAAGCGTCTGTGGAGATGTTTCATCAATCTGCCTGGCAATGAGCAGCACAAGGCCCTGTGTGTGAAAAGGCCACAGAAAGAGAGAGGCAGTGGATGCTGTGTCTGAGTTTAGGCTACGAATCAGCCCAGAACATGTCAATCAAAAATTTCCAGACAGTGTTCTTTAGTAGTAATGGTTATTTCCTGACAAGATGACACTTTTTCATGTGTTCCGGCCCAGGTATAGTTAGTATGTGCATCTGTGCATCCATTCAAGAAATGTCAATGGAAGGCCTACAACATGGCAGGCAATGCACCAGGCACAGCAAGAGGGACACTGTATTGCCAATGTAGTGCCTACTATATGTGGGAAAACAGATAGTCAACAAATAATAACAAAAATAACTTTATAGTCACAATTTGGATAAATGCTCTATAAGAAAATAATAGCTGACATTAATAGTTCTTCCAAACATCCTACATAAATGGTCTCATTTAATCTTCACAACTGCCCTCTGCAGTAGATGCTACTGTTAGCCCCATTTCAAAGATGAAGAAATAGAGGCATGAGGATCTACTTGTGGTGGACTTACACGACCGTGGTAAGCAGTATGAGTCCAGGCCCCGAATTCCTGACCTTATGCCACTAACTATGGAGAAGGGGCACTGTTGTAGATTTGCAAATTAAAAATAATGTCTTTCAGGATATGCTTTTAAGCTGAGCTCAAGGGCAGATAGGAATTAACTGGGCAAAAGAAGGTAGAAATTAACTGGGCAAAAGAAGGTAAGAGGAGCGTTCCATTATTAGGGAAATAGCAAGTCACAAGGCCCTGAGGCAGAAGGAGTTGCCTTGGAGACCAGTGTGACTGGAGTGGGGGTTGGGAGAGAAGAGGCTAGGCTGGAAAGGAAGGCAAGGGCCCGAGCAGGTGGGACTTTGTAAGAATCTTGAGCTAAATCCTGAGCGGAGTGGGAGCTCCCGGAAGACCTGGCTTTATCTGGGGTTCAGAGTGGTGTTGCTCCAGGCTCGGTTGCTACCATCTGAGCAAGGAGAGGTGCTGTCCCTGGGAGACTGAGGCTGCTGCTGAACTAACAGGTTGCCCCTCCTCCCCACCATCTTCTGACGGATTAAATGGAGTCTAGTATTTCTGTTTGTGTCAGACGTCTGTCCTCTGGTGCCATTATAAGACAGTGATGTCAAGAAAAGACTGATGCTATGAATGTTTGTGTGCTCCCCAAATTCATATGCTGAAATCCTGATCCCCAATATGCTGGCATTAGGAGATGGGCCTCTGGGGTGTCATTAGGTCAGGAGGGCAGGCCTCTTGTGGATGGGATTAGTGCTCTTAGAAGAAGAGGCCAGAGGCCTAGCTCGCTGTCTATCTTTTTGGCATGTGAGGATGCAAGAGGTTGGCAGACAAAACCGGTTTGGCTCAGTGGATAGAGCATCAGCCTGAGGACTGAAAGGTCCCAGGTTTGATTCCGGTCAAGGGCATGTACCTTGGTTGCGGGCACATCCCCAGTGGGAGGTATACAGGAGGCAGCTGATGGATGTTTCTCTTTCATCGACGTTTCTAACTCTCTATCTCTCTCTGTTCCTCTCTGTAAAAAATCAATAAAATATATTAAAAAAAAAAAAAGAAATTGGCAGTTTGCAACCTGGACAAGGTCTTGCACCAGAATCGGACCGTGCTGGCCTCGTGGTATCAAGACTTCCAGCTGCCAGAACTGTAGGAAATAAGTCTCTGATGTTTTTAAGACACCCATTCCTGGGGATTTGCTATAGTAGCCCACACTGATGAAAACACTGACAAATCCAAAAATCCATGGAGCACTGAGATCTGCTTAATGATAATCTCAGTTACCACCATTCGTTTTTGGCATTGCCCACACTGTGGGGTCCCCTTAAGATTAAAATATGACACCATCCATTTTCAGGTTAAAAATGACAGCATTTTTTTTACTTTTAAAATAGATGCCCTATTACCCAGTGCATTTTAAAAATTAGTTCTTTCATTTGTTCATCGTGTATTTGCATACCTATGGTGTGTCAGACATGAAGGATACGAAAGCATGTAAGCCTGAAGGCCCTGTGCTCACAGGACGAGAGTCTTGTTCCAGGGAGCACCCTCGGCACACGCTGCAGTCATCCCCTGAGGTAGGCAGAACCATGGCGTACCAAAGAAGTCCACCTCCTCATCCCTGGAACCTGGGAATACGCTACCTTGCATGGGAAGAGAGACTTTGCCAGTGTGATTAAGGATTTTGAGATGTTTTGGAGACCATCGTGGATTATCCTGGTGGGCTCCCTGTAATGGAGAGAGTTCTTTAAAAAGCGAAAGAGGGAGGCAGGAGGGTCAGAGCCAGAGAAAGAGGAGTAAGGACTGAGGCAGCGTGAGAGTGTTTCACTTTCTCCCAAAAGCACCTTCACGCCCCTCCGATTCTGTCCTCCCAAAGTAACTCTGATTAAAGGCGGGATGTTCCTGGATGGGGGCCACCAGCCAATGAAATGAGGCAGCTCTGGGAGCTGGGGAAGGCGAGGCAGGGATTCTCCACTGGAGCCTCCAGAAAGGAATGCAGCCCTGCCAGCACCTTGATTTTAGCCCAAGGAGACCCGTTGGTGTTATTTTAAGCCACTAAATTTGGGATAATTTGTTACATCGGCAACAGGAAACAAATACTCCCCCCACTTCCAGCCAGGATAGACATCTTTAATCCCTCAGTTTCCCAAAGGGCCCAGATGCAGCCACGCAATCTTTCTCAACCCAGCACTCCAAGTAGCTCCTCTCAATCCATCAGTGAGATGCAATTCACTTGACATCCTTTGGAGTCTGCAACAATTTCCGCCTCTGACTTTGTGAGCCCTCTGGCACTGCCATATACACATATCAATTACTTAGATGTAACTTGACAATTTCTTTAGACTGTGCTCCTAAACTGGCTCCACTATTTAATTGCTGTGTATCCTTGCACAAATTACCAGTACAGTGGTACCTCGAGATACAAGTGCCCTAACATATGAGATTTTTGAGATACAAGCCGTCGAGTGAGCGATTTTTGCCTTGAAATACGAGCAACATTAGAGATAGGAGTAATCTCGAGGATCTGCCTGCTGCACAGGACCCACCAGTTTACCTCGACTCCAGCGTTTCATAGTTTCCCAGGCCTCAAGGTTACGGAACGAATTAAACTCGTATCTCGAGGTACCACTGTACATGTATCTCTGTGCTTCAAATTCTTCAACTCTTAAACGAGTAATAATAATACCTATCCTTTAGAGTTGTGAAGATTAAGTGACTTAGACATTAAAGCATTAAAAATAGTGCTGGCACATAGGTGGCGCTCGACAAATTTAATCAACGGTGATGATGATTGTTGTTATTGTTTCCCTACGGGGGTTAGCATGAGGCTTGAAAGTTCTTTGTGGTCATTTTGCGTATAGTGTGGGCAGGCGAGAGGGGGGTGCAAGTTGACAGGAGCTATTTGGGGAGATTGAATTAGGGCAAAGATGGTGGAAATGGAAAGAAGTGGATAGGCTTGAGAGATATTGCAGAGGTTAAGTCAACAAGGCCTGTTGATGAATTGCATATGGGGGGTAAGGATGTGCCAAGAATGACAAAGTCAGAAGCCTTATAATGACATGCTAATACAGCATGATATAAATCTTTATTTTGCTTTTCTGCTCTCCCTGCCCCGCTCTTTTTCTACTATGGTACCTCTTTCCTTCCTTCCCTTATTAAAGAAACACCAGAAAAATAACCAGGAGCAAAAGGAGACACTGGATATAAGGCGATGTGTAACAAAACAAAAAAAGATGACCTCTACCTGAATTTTGGCTTTGTCAGTATACGAAGAAAGCATCATACTTGGGTAGAAAGAGGTGGCATTAAAATAAACGACAAAGAAGAAAATAAAGAGAACTAAAATGTCTCAACTGATTTTTTTAAAAAATATATTTTATTGATTTTTCACAGAGAGAAAGAGAGGGATAGAGAGCTAGAAACATCGATGAGAGAGAGAGAGAGACATCGATCAGCTGCCTCCTGCATGCCCCCTGCTGGAGATGTGCCCACAACCAAGGTACATGCCCTTGACAGGAATCGAACCTGGGACCTTTCAGTCCGCAGGCTGACGCTCTATCCACTGAGCCAAACCGGTTTCGGCTCAATTGATTTTTTTAAAAAAAATAAGTAAAAGTGAAACAAGTAAATGGGATTTGGGGGGGGGGTGTTGTTTGTGTGAGAGAGACACATCAATTAGTTGTCTCTTGCATGGACCCCAATTAGGGCTGGGAAGCAACCTTGAACCCAGGTACCTACCTACTCTTGACTGGGAATCAAATCCATGAGACCCTTTGGTGCCCAGGACCCACACTCTAACCACCGGTCAGGGCATAGGTTTGAATTTTTAATGCCTGCAATGAATTTGGGTTGGGAGTGTCGGCATCGGGCAGAGAATAGAGGAACCCATGGTGGCTATGCAGGGTAGGAAATGGGCCAGGCACTGAGTGATGGGGAAGAAGGAAGCATTGTGGAGATGGAGTCTGCAGAGAGCATTTCCAGCCCTGGCTTTGCCACCAGTGAGCACTTGACCAAGGAGCGGACTCATGAAACCAGGTTCATGGGCTCTGTAAAGTAGGGGACTAACTACAAGAGAGGAAGGGGTACAGTCCTAAAGAGAAGCCCATCTTGCTGGCACGCAAGATGCCTCTAGTATTCCACCGGCCCCACCAGCTCATGGCCGATGGGAGCCAACTTCCCCCCCAAAGCACCTTCACGCCCCTCTGCTTCTGTCCTCCCAAAGCAGCCCTTTCTAAAGGTGGGCTGTTTCTGCACCGGCTTGCCAGGAACTGTTGAACAATGGAGTTTATTTCTGCATGAAAGAAAATACATATCCCCCCACCCCGCTTTGCCAGGGTCTGTGACTTGGCTGTGCTCCGCAGAAGGGAGGGAGGGAAAGGCACCCTTTGAAATTGTAGCGAGCGTTTGAGCAGATTGAATTCAATTTTGGATACAAATGTCAAGGACCGGCTCCCTTGGCTTCTGCTCCTTGTTCACTGAGGCGCGATGTGATGCTCCATTGAAAGGCGGGCTGATAATGATGCCACGCAGGGAGCAGGGAGCCAGAGGCAGCGGACTGAGCGGGAGGAAGGATGACCTTCCCGAGGATGCCTGGGAAGACTGCCTGCAAAGCCTCCGCCAGGCTCCCACGTGCACCCCGGGACCAGGGCGAGCATCAGAGCGCTGCTCGAGTCCCAGCTTGGCCACAGATAGGCTGGGTGGCCCCTTTCCACAGCTTAGCCTTGATCGTTCTGGTTCATAAAAGAGACTGGAATGATTGGTCTTTAATCTTTTCTTTCTGATGTTTTATGACTCTGGCATTTGGAGCATCTCTGGATGCTGGGGATGAATGCCAGCAGAGAGTGCATGATGAAATGTAATACAACCATTTGGGAGAGTTATTGGGCATTAGCTTTCAGATTTTTCGAGTGGCACACCCTTTGGCCCCCAGGTGTCAATTCTTGGATGTATCCTAGGGAAACATGGATTTTTATACAGTTGCAAAACATCAACAACCATGTATGTGTTCATTAGTAAAATAGTGGTTAAATAAATTGACGGTATAACCATGATAAAGAAAGCAGATCCATATGTACTGAAAAGGAAGAATACCCAAAATATAATTTGAAGTGAAAAAAATTAAATTTTGTGGAGTAAAATAAATAGCATGTCTACATTTTTCCAGAAATGAAATCCAGATATGTAAAATATATAGTTGTTCAAGTATCTTCTATCCATACTAATAAAAGAACAAAGCTATGGTGGCGGGCCAAGGCAGAAGTGGTTAGGGGTGATCAGGCCAGGAAGGGAGTGCAGTTGGGGACAATCAGGCTGGAGGGAGGGGCAGTTGGGGGCAATTAGGCTGGCAAGCGGGGGGGGGGCAGTTGGGAGTGAGAAGGCTGGCAAGGGGGCAGTTGGGGGCAAGAAGGCTGGTAGGCAGAGTGATTAGGGGTGATCAAGAGGCAGGCAGGTGATAGGTTAGGCACCAGCGGACCTGGATTGCTAGAGGGATGTCCAACTGTCAGGCCTAAACCGGGAGTCGGACATCCCCTGAGGGGTCCCAGATTAGAGAGGGTCCAGGCTGGGCTGAGGGACACCCCATCCCCCCTTACCCACCCCCATGCACAAATTAGTGTATTTATACATATATGCATAGAGAAAAGGTCAAGAAGGTTCCAAACCAAACTTATACTAGTGGTTCCCTCCAGGGCTGCACAATCCAATATGGCAACCCCTAGCCACATGTGGCAACTGAGTACTTAAAATGAGGCTGGTGCAACTATGGAACTAAATTTTAACTGCTTCATATTTAATTTAGAAACTGGTACTTCATTAAATTATTGAAAAACTTTTAAGTATGTTTGAACAACTTGGATTAGGCGAGCTTACTTTTTCATCTGTATAGTTTATGAAACATAACTATAGAGAAGTATTTTCAATGAAAATTTAGCAACCAAATTAAGATGTGTTGTAAGGTAAAATACACACCAGATTTAAAAGACTTAGTATAAAAATAATTTTAAAACTCTCAATAACTATATATCACTAGGGTCCCAGTGCATGACTTTGTGCACCTTAAAAGGAACTGTGGGCCACGAGGCTGTGGTGGGCACAGGGACAGGTCTCTGCCCATCCTCCACACCCCCACCTGGCCCCTTCTGCCACACCCCCCTATCCCATGTCTACTGGCTGCACCACTCCCACTCACTGATGGCACTGGCCCCACTCACACCCACTGACAGTGCGGAGCAACTGGCATCTGTGCCAGCAGTGGTGTGAGTGGCAGCTGCTGCCCTGATCGCCCCTTAGGAGCAGGGGGTGGTGGAGAAGCCCTCAGGACGATTGGGGCTGGCAGCTGCCACTCACACATGTTGATAGCACAGACCCCAATCACTATGCACTGTCAGCTGGTACAAGTGGGGCGGGTGTCGTCAGCAGTTGAGAGCGCCCAGCAGGATCATGGTGCACAGGAGCAAAGAATTTTCAGTAACCACCTGAGGCTCACCCTGATGACGGTGACTGGTGCCATGCCTTGGTCTGGAGTCCACGCTCACCTGCTCCACCATCCTGCTACGGCCAATGCCTCCTGATGGTCAGTGCATGTCTTAGCAACCAGTTGTTCAGTTGTTCTGCCATTCAGTCTACTTGCATATTAGGGTTTTATATATAGAGATGAATAACTTAATAATATTGCTTACATGTGAAAGTAGTACTATTTGGGCTACATTGTGTTAAATAAAACATGTAACTAAAATTAATTTCACCTGTTCCTTTCTCCTTTTTCAAAAAATATGGCTATCTAGAAACGTTTAATTACCTATGTGGCTAACACTATATTTTTATTGGACCTTTGGAAATGGGATTAGAGGAGAGGGCTAGACTTTAACTTTTTTACTTTATACATGTTTGCATTGTTTGATTTTATTGCAATCAACTTGAGTTACCTTGATACTTTACAAAGAATAGTGTTAAATATTAAACTAAAAAGAAACATTTAGGTTATATTTTGATACATAAAGAAAATTATTAAGAAAACACTCCCTCTGATTTGGCTCTTTGGGGATGGTGTGTCAGGGTCTGAAATAAATGCCTTGCTGTCAGGTTGTTATAAAATGGAACTCTCACCGTCGTGTCTCTGCGGTTTACCAGTATCTTCTCATTGCCTGACCCTTTGTTGGATTGCTGCTCTCTTCAGCAGGGATACCTCTGCCTGACAACCATCCCAGCTGTGTTGGAAAAGGATTGTTTCTCAGAGAGGAGTTAAGCCCAGGAGAGTTAGAAAAAAAGAGAAAAATAACCCTTAAAGAAATCTCCCCTCTTCCCTCCACTTCCCTCCTTCTTCCTTATCAAGATTCCCCAAAGCTTTGGGGATCTATAGTTCTAGGCTGAACTTCCTACCTCACTAAATGACAAGGCCAGGATGTTAATGTTCCCCACACAGACACGTCTGCATTATACATAAAGATGTCTGTGTTACACATAAACACGTTATGGCTGTAACAATATCGCTTTCAAAGGAGCACTAATCCGCTGAAGTCATCGAGTCAGAAAACATTTGCTTCTCCATGTCTTGTGTCTGAGTTGTGTGAGAGAGACAGAAAGTAGGAAGGAGGGAGGGAAGGAAGGTCAGAGGGAAGGGAGGGGGGGAGAGAGAGAGAAAGAGAGAGAGAAAGAAGGAAGGAGGGAGGGAGGGAGGAGGAAAGTTGACTATAATCTATTCTGCACAAAATTACAGATATACAGATTAACATTTTGGGTATGAAAATGTTAGGCTTGAATGGATGTCATAGGGTGACTTGGGTAGAGAAAGAAAAATTAGCTTCAGTTCCCCAAAAGTTCAGGAAATAGCTATTTTGATGCTCCCCTAAAGCCCTGTACTACCTATATCCTAGCTCGTATCTCCCTAGATATAATTGCTTCCATCCCCAGCACCAAATTATAAATTCTTAAATTTTTTTAATATATATTTTATTGATTTTTACAGAGAGAAAGGGAGAGAGATAGAAAGTCAGAAACATCAATGAGAGAGAGACATCAATCAGCCACCTCCTGCACACCCCACAGTGGAGATGTGCCCGAAAGCAAGGTACATGCCCTTGACCGGAATCGAACCTGGGACCTTTCAGTCCGCAAACCGACGCTCTATCCACTGAGCCAAACCAGTCTCGGCCAAAATTATAAATTCTTAACACAAAAGTTTATTGACTGACTGAACAAATGAATGAAGAAATGAACCAACCTACCATTTAAGGATCAATCACTGCCTAAAATATTAATGAAATTAGAGTTTCATCTAAAAAATAGACTGGTAAAAACTTCCATTTCATTAAGACTATATTTATTAAATTAAATGCCTACTATGGGCTAAAAACTGGATACACACACACACACACACACACACTCCCTCCCTGCCCTTGTGAAGTTTAAAGTCTGCAGAGAGAGGGGAAAGGCAGGGGTCAGGCCTGAAAACATAAAATAAAAAAATTAAATGGTAATAAGTGCTTCCAAGGATATGATCAAAGATGCTGATAGAGAATAAAGGAGGGGGGCTGTCCAGTTTTGCCAAGCCAGTTTCTCTCTCCTCCGAGGAAGTGTGACATTTAAGCTAAAGCATAGAGGATGGGAAGGGGTCAACTATTAAACTATTAAATAAGCAAATGGGGGCAGCTGTGGTAATGGGAGAAAGGGAAGAACCTCCCACACACCCAGGAGCAGTGTCTGCTGCTCCTGTGACTCACTGCCCAAAGGTGCTAGGAAATTCTAACTTGACTCCATTCATTTGCGTTTTAGATGTGAATTTGCATGCCTGGCTGGATCCCAATGTCTATTGGAACCCGTGTTCTCAGAGTATAATGAGGACGATTTCCCTTCTTTGAAGGGCAATGTGGTCGTGAGTTGATGTTCTAAGAGTGGATGGGGGTGGCCAGCAGCAGGCTGGTGGATTTTATCCACTTCTCTCTTCAAGGCTGCCTCCTGCCTGTTCACACTAGCTTCTGTATTTCAGACCTGCTGTCGCTATTCAGTTCTGCTTTAAATACATATTTTTGTTGACAGTAGTTACTTCTAGGAATTCACAAGGGAGGGGATTCTTACTTTTCACCTTATATTTCCTGTCCCTTTTTAACGACAAGGTTTTTATACCATATTATAAAACTAGCAAATAAAATTGTAAACTTCATATGCAATTCTGTTTAACATACCATCCTATGTTCATTGCTGGGACTTCATGTTCATCTCTTTTTTTCTGATTATTAATGCAATGCAAGCTCAATGCAATTAGATTTGGAAAAATCCGGAAAGAAATTAATTTTGTCATAAATTAAGCAGTAATTGGTCATTACTACTGATAATCTCTTAGCAAATTTCTTTCCCAGTGCCTTTTTAAAAATAGGACAAAATTCTACTTGTTAATTTATAACCAACTTTTTAAACTCAATACAAAGCAACAATAAATATTGAGCTCTTGTCTGGATGTATCATGATTTAAATAAATCAATTCTCTTTTGATGAACATTTAGGTTGTAATTTTCACCACATTAAAACATTTCTTAATCTAAATTTTATGGGCCTATCCAGAGGTTTTACTTGATTCCTCAATATTCAGCAAACAACAGTGATCCTACTTGGTACATTTTTTAAAAACGAGATTTTCTTTGCAATATAGTCCAGTGCCTCAAGCAATGTTCCACTGGGTGCAAGCTAAATGTACGAACATTTAGACTGGCCAAATTAAATTCATCATGGTTTCTTAATTTCACTAAAAAATTTAAATAGCAAGGTTCACTCTTTCACTCAAAACGCCCCTTCAAAAAGAATCAGCTTCTTAGAAGTTTGGTGGGAAGGAATAGGGAGAGATTCCTCAGAAACAGCTAACGTTTTAAGATGAGTTCACATCTGCCGTGTGGAGTTGGCTGGCAGGCAGCTGATGGGCATGCAGGCAGAGGAAGAGGTGAGTACAGCTGGAGTCCACTCGCTGACCACAGCTGTAACCATGTACCCAGGTGAGGAGCGGGGAACAAGAGGCAGAGTTCCAAGTGCCCAGGAGTCAGAAATGGGTAGGACAGAAGGACTCCTTCTGTCAGAAGCCCCCACATGCCAGGGCTTAAAAAAGGGAACCCAGCCCGTTACTTTCCAGCACAACAGAACAGGAGCCAGGGCTGAACCTTCTTCCTGCCAGATCAGCCTTCAAGCTATGTCTCTAAGACCCATTCCCACCTCAAACCTGACATTCCCCTTAGTTACAACCCAGTGATTTCCAAAAAGGTTATTTTTTGTTTCTTAGTTTTTGTCTTCAGCTATAGCAACATGCTCCCTTAAATAGGTTCCTTATCTGATGGGGCAATTACAGTCTGTGCCTAACAGCTGCGGTTCACAAGCATACGCGTTTCACTGGGTCGGTAGCTCTTAGTCTTTTCCCAATGGCAACTCCCCCGGCTGATCTTGGCATGGAGAGAGCCACCTTTCCTTCAGCACTCCCGTCGGCACTCAGTCATGCAGTGTGCTGTGGAGGGCTCTGTTTTCCCATTAGAAAAGAGGTGACATTTGTATTAAAGTTGCCTGTCCTGGTATCTAATACCAAACTTATTTCTGGATGCTGGTTTTAACATTCCCTATCGAATTTTTCTTTATGGAACAAATGGTCTAAAATAGGCATGTCTTTCTTTTCCATCTAGAAAAAGAAAACGGCTCTTTCAAAAAGTAATTTGTAACTATAAAACTTCAGGAGGAAATCTGCAGGACCTAGAGCTTGATGAAGCGTTCTTTAGACGTTGCATCAAAAGTGTAATCCATATAAGAAAAAAATGTCTATTAATGAGTAGACTGGTAACTCTGCCTCTTGTTCCACGCTCCTCACCTGGTTACGTGGTTACAGCTGTGGTCAGCGAGTGGACTCCCGCTGCACTCACCTCTTCCTCTGCCTGCATCCCCATCAGCTGCCTGCAAGCCAACTCCACTCGGAAGATGTGAACTCATCTTAAAACATTAGCTATTTCCGAGGAATCCCTCCCTATTCCTTCCCACCAAACTTCTAAGAAGCTGATTCTTTTTGAAAAGGCATTTCGAGTGAAAGAGTGAACCTTGCTATGTAAATTTTTTAGTGAAATGAAGAAACCATGATGAAGTAAAAGTAAAAGCTTTTGCTCTGTGAAAGAAGATGAAAAGATAATCTGTAGGATGGGGAAAATATTGCTTGTCATGACCACACACTGACATCTCAGTGGACGGGAAGGCCCTTTCTGTACCTTCAGGATGTGCCAGGCCCTGGACTGAGGTCTCCGTGTTTCTCATCCACTTCAACTCATAGCATTTTCAACCCGGCAGCGGCTGTTATTGTTCCCATGTTAAGATTTAGAGGCAGAGGCTCAGAGTTATGGTGTCCAGTTCAAGATCATATCAGCACTGCGTGTCAGGGCCAGGATTCAGCACAGATCTGCTCATCGTCCACGTGTGCTAAAGAGCATAGACTCTGGAACCGGGTCTCCTGAATTCAAGACCTGGCTCCTCCTTTGTTACTTATTGGACTTTGCCTCCATTTCCCTATCTGTAAAATGGGATTATTAATAATAGCTACCCCATAGGGTTGTTGTAAAACTTAAGTACATGACTCTGTCTGAATACGTGAGAGCTGTGTGCCTGGCACATAGCGAGAGCCATGTGAGTGACTATTATTATGCTGACTTAAAAGTGAGATGGAAAGGAAGGGGAGAAAAGCAAGTGGCCCAAAGAGACCCCATTTCATGTTGCCTGAAAAGGTTTC
>PVJN01025714.1:0-29741 GCA_004026805.1 Lasiurus borealis | reverse complement strand
CCTAGGTAAAAATCCCATCCACAGTGACCCTGAAAAATGGTTATATCCAACATTAAAACACACAACAAAAACAAAAACCACTCCCTGTGACAGGGAGCTCACTGAGGCTTGAGGCAGCCATTCATTATTAGAAAATGGAAAGCTTATGTTAGCAGGTATCCATTTCATATTTGGCTAGAAACACAATCTGTTTCTAGAATAAGCTTCTGGATGGAACCCAAAATACATTTTCTCCATATTCATTGCTTGTGGATATACATAAATCTAGATAATTCAGTTCGAAAGACTCATGGAGTGGAAGGACTTTGAATCTGGTGCCATACACCCTAAGTTTGATAGGAAAGCACCAGTTGCAAACATTTTGTCCACTGCCAAATGATGCAGCCACAGTCCCCAATCACATTCAGTATGAAGACATCCAAAATGACAGTTGTTCCAATTTTAGGAAGTACTGACTGGAAGGAGGAAGCATAATGACAGAAATACATTATAATTCAATAGTCTTTAAGTTAATTTCTTTCCTAAACTATTACAGCACTTACATTCATTAAACATTGATTTATGAATATAGAATATTATTCATTCATCAAAAGTTAATTCCTGATGTGTAGATGAATTCTTAGATCTCCTGTGAGGACTCTGAGGTCCCCCCCAAGCATCTAACTTCTACATGTTGAAAAATAACTACTGTGTTTGATTTTTTTCAGTTTGGAAATTGGGTCACTTGACACTGGGAGTGCTTCTTTATAGTGGATGACTGATCTTTTCTTCCACATTTTCTTTTTCTTACCTTTAATAATGTTCTGAGAATCACCTTTCTGTGCTATTGACCACTATTTAACTCACCTCCCCATGTTTCCTGGTACCGAATGAGCGGTCAGGTTGAACAAAATCAATCATGGTTGCAACAAACACTCATAAGGCTTCCTAGGTGTCATGGGAGGCAATCTGACAGAGTGATAACGGGACAGGCTCAGGACTTGGATTAATGCAGTATAACTGAGTGCCACCATTCCTTGTGTGACCTTGGGCAATTTATTGTACCTCTCCAAGCTTTCTTTTCTCATCTGTTAAATGGGGACAATGATAACATCTATCTCCTAGGGGTGGTGTGCGGATGGACTGGATTGGTGAACTAGTACAATGTCCACAAATTCTAAGTGTTGTCTTGTTATTTTTCTTTTCCATTTCTTTGCATGAGGGTCATCTCAGCTACAGCCTTGTTATGTAAACAGACAGAAGAGATAGTCATGGGCTCCCCTTTAACTATATATGTTCCTCATTCTATTGAATCCTTGCTGAACTCTCATCACACTCAATACTTCTTAGTCAACTGGCTTCTTATGAAGTACTCCTGCTCTCTGCACCTAATATTACTTTAACTCAGAGTAATCGCCTTAACCCTGCCATGTTGTTATCCTCTTCACAGGATGGTGACACCCACAATTGTGTTTTACTTACTGACCACCTTCTTGCTCCTAGGAACGATTTACAGGAAACTCCTATTGATAATGCTGACTTAATTTGGTTCACAGATGGATTCTATCTAAAGGATGAACAAGGACATTTCAGAGCTGGATATGCAATAACTTCCATGGTGGATATAATTGAAAGTTCTTATCTGCCTGGAATAAGATCTGCCCAGCAAGCTGAACTCATTGATTTGACTTGGGCTTGCCAATTGGCCAAAGGTTAAGTAGCCAATATCTACACTGATAGTTGCTATGCATTTGCTGTAGCTCATGACTTTGGAATATTATAGAAGCAGCGAGGCTTCTTAACTTCCTCTGGGCAGCCCATAAAAAAATGGAAAACTGGTTGCAGAATTTTTAGATGCCATACAGCAACCAAAACAATTGGCAATTATAAAAATCCCAGGGCATTCTAAAGCCACCACCATGAAGGCAAAAGGAAATCATTTTGCTGATGCTGCAGCTAAGCAGGCAGCATTGAACAGTCAAGTTATCCAGGCCCGAGAATATTCTTTACTTCCTATTAAATCAATAAAAGATTATCTTTTACAGTTTCAACACACAGCCATGGAAGATGAAAAGAGAATATAGCAACAAAAAGGGGGAACTTTTGACCTAGACAGACAGATATGGCTTAGACTCAATCAGAAATCTATTTTACCTGTAAAACCCATTTTACCCAATTCTCTGTACTTTAACATATACATGAGCTAATAGATTGGGGTCCTGAAAAGATGATATCATGTAGTAAACAATATTACTGGAAACCTTCTCTTACAGTAGCTCATAAAGTGTACAGCAAATGCTCTATCTGTCCAAAATATAATCCAGGAAAACCACTCCATGGTTCCAAAGGACATTTCCCACTTCCTTTGGGCCCATTTGAAATCTGGCAATTGGATTTTATCCAAATGCCATAATTTCAAGGTTACAAATATGTATTAGTCATGATTTATATGTTTTCTCACTGGGTTGAGGCATTCTCTTGCTGAAGAGCAACAGCCTTAACAGTTGGTAAATTGTTACTAGAACAAATAATTCCTAATAGGGGGATTCCCTTTGAGTTACACATTAACCGAGAAACTCATTTCACTGGGCAAATAATAAAATCCATCTCTAACATTTGGCCTATACTACAGCATTTCCATTGTGCCTATCACCCCCCGTCTTCTGGACTGGTGGAACGTACCAAGGGTATAATCAAAACTCAACTAGCCAAAATTTCAGGAGCCTTTAATCTCTTCTGGACAAAAGCTCTTCCTATAGTACCCTTCAACCTGAGATCTACTCCTTTTGGAAAACATAGCTTTCTCCTTATGAAATAGTCACTGGTCGTCCTATGCATCTGGATGAAGGGGCATATGAACCAACTTTACTAAAAGGAGACATTTTACATTATTGTCAAGGGCTTATTAACCAACTTAAAGAAATTGATAAATTGGTAGCAGATTCATTTCACAGTGTGCTCCCAGAAGATGAAGATTTCAAAGATCACGGCTTACAACCAGGGCATTTGGTGTATTGGAAAAAGACACCAAATAAAAGACTCTCTCCAACTTTGTTGGAGAGGACCTTACCAGATATTACTAATTGACCATGTGCAGCTAAACTTAAAAGAGTTAACTCATGGATTCACGTTTCTCATTTAAAAAAGGGACCTGACTATGAATGGATATCTTCTCCCATCACTGACACCCATCTCTGCAGTAGAGATCAAAGACTTTTTAAGAACAAGAATAGCTGAGATCTTTTGAGGATGAGAAAAGTCGCTGACCACAGAGGCAGACAGCTATCCCAAGACAACACCAACAAGGCCTGTATACTTGCAAACTGATACTGCTTGAAACTTGTTTTTATATAATCTGATTGTTATTGACTGAACGTATATAAAATGATTTTTATATTATTATTATCCTTATGGTTCCTTAATGGAAACAATATCTGCATCCCCAGACTGCCTCCTTTATTAGATATGAAAAATTTAACTTGGATACCTGCTAATCTTTCCCACCTACTACACAATGATGTTCTGATTATCAGGTATGATTGTGAAATTACTGTTTTATTGGCTACACATTGGTCTTCTCCTTCTAGCAATATAAGCTTTGGTACATTTTTTTTTTTCTGGCTATATCTACTATAAAGGACCCACCTTAAGCAAATACCTCCAAA
Organism: Lasiurus borealis; assembly: GCA_004026805.1. Classification (NCBI taxonomy): domain Eukaryota; kingdom Metazoa; phylum Chordata; class Mammalia; order Chiroptera; family Vespertilionidae; genus Lasiurus; species Lasiurus borealis. The sequence goes on along the minus strand of PVJN01025714.1, from coordinate 26,097 downwards.
AATACTTCCCTGATAATTCCACTGGTAGAATTATATGGATATAACCTGGATGAATATTGTATAGCTGTAGAGATGGATGATGAAAAGCTAAGAAAAACACCTGGGATATGATGGAAAAAGGCTTGCAGCAGCCTATCCTATTTGTCATAGCATATATTGTCCTCAGACTCACCAGCCATGCTCTTGTGGCTGGATGTCTGTGAAACAAGAAAGAAATCAATGGGTCCCCATTTCAGAAATTATTGGCATTAGTTGGTGGGTAAAGATGTCTGTAACTACCCCACCATCCTTGCGTCCTGGACACTTGTGAGAAGCCCTATGGAATACTCAAACTCTAGCTCATTTGGGGGTCACCTCTACCCATTTAACTATGGCATGGGAAACTCAACATTTTTGGGTCCACTCAGTATATCCTAACTGCTCCCAAGCCATAGCTGCCCAATAGCAACAACATTCCTGGTGGATCCAACAACATTGGCCCCCTAAGAGATGAAAAAGGGGAACACTTGGAGGAATAGGGGCTGGCCTTAATATTCTGGGACAAGCTGAACTTGCAGCTAATGAAGAAGGTCATTCATTAGAAAAAGATTCTTTATCTCAAATAGGTCATATAGAGGGAATGCTATTTCAGGAAGAAGGAAAAGGGTTGGAAGCAGCATGAAAAGACAATAAAGCCTTAGTTTTATGGACAGAACAGACTTGACAGACTATGAAAACTCATGCACAAATACAACAATGAGAATGTGCCTGTGCCCTAACTCAACAGGACCTATTCTCAATGCTAATGCAAATGGAATCTGAAAATGGCTATGAAACAATGGCCAACTACAATGGCTGCAGAAGCCCAGGCCAGACATTATGGGACTCATATGGTACTCCAGGAATTTGGAAAAGTTTGGATGGGAAATGCGATGTACGACATTGTGTCTTAAATGCTTGGTTAAATCCTAGGCTTAAATTCCCAGTAGTTCAACTGGCCGGCATAGGGAGCATCCTAAATAATACTCGAACACTTCTAATGGAAAGTAGAGGGGCCATATTTAAAAATAATAAACAATGGGAACCCATCTCACTGATTGTGAAAGTCGGAAAGGTAAATAAATGGTTATGCCCCCAATCATATGGAATACTGAATTCACCCAGTCCTGGCCTATTGTATCTACCCCCACGAATAACTTTTCATGTATGGGAAAGGGACGTTTTTTGCTGATAAGGGTTAAAAAACTCTTCTGTTATACTAAGCAATTTTTACGGTAATAACACCAAGTTTACATTAAATAATACTGGAATATGGTATAATACTGAAATTATAGGCAGAATAACTTTGCCTGAGGTCCATAAAACCTATGATAATAAAAAACCAATGTATTGGGAAATTGAACTTAATCCTCCCCATGAAGTCATTTCTATGGGAACTAATTGGCCAGAAGAAAAATTAGAGCTTCTAGATAATGAAATAGTAGAGTCTTAATTCATCTGGCCAGACATATCTTAAGGTACAAATGACAGTGGATGAAGGAGGAAAATATATAATTAGCTTAATAAAAAATTATGATGATACATGTAAAGAGTTTTTCAGTTCTCTGGGATGCTTGTTCCCCTTAGACTTTTCTTTGTCTAGTATTAGACATTTTCTGTTCCTAATCACTGTTATTGGTTTAGTACTGTTACTTTTGTTCATGATATGTAAATGTTACATTAGATGCAGAAAAGCAAAACATAAAGATTCAGATCATGGTGATTCAAAAATTAGAAATGATCCAGAATACTTTTTAACAAGGACATATAGGATATGACTGCCTCCCATTTACCTGCCTTTTTAAAATATATAAAATTTGACCTTAAATGCCATCTAAGGTTATCGTCTTGCCTCATTCTTAGTGGTCCACCTGTTCAGCAAGACATGCTGATACTAAGACATCCTCGGAATGAGCCTTCCTAGCATAGTGGGACTCCATTATCCAACCAAAAGGTTGGTCATCAATGAATCTTTTGGATTGATTTATGACCAAAAGGGGGATATGTGGATGAAAGGAGTCACATACTAACCTGACAAGCACAGGGGAGGCCTACGTGGCAGTCTTGCAAACTCAGAGACCTAAAATAACCACCAAAGATGGCTTGAAAATTAAATATTTAAGTACAAACAGGTTAGAGTGGGTAGTCATATCCTAGGCTGATATTTTCCCTGACAAAGATCAACTAAGCCCATTTGCCTTTTTACCTCTAAGATAACATATCTATGAGATGTCTGGCTAACTTATAACTTCCTTTTTACCCCGGACCCCTCAAGACACAACAAATGGCACCAGGACATCCCCTCATTGTTACTGTTATCAAGTTAATTGTCAACTGTTAATAACGTTAAACTATCCTGCATCCGTCTCTGTAAAAGAAGCATATGTCCATCATTTCACTTTTTACCCTGTCTCAGAGGTTTCCCTGCTTTGCTTTATCCTATCTCCCTGATCTATCACCAATGAATTTTATGTAACTCACCTACGTCCCTTTCCTTTGATTGCAATGTATAAATACAGATGTAACCCTCCCTTCTCCAGAGCATTATCTCAATTCATTGAGATTCTGCTTCCCAGCATATGTTAACAGTTTGGCTCAAATAAACTCACAAAAATTCTTTCTTCACCATCATCATTACTACCATTGTCATTATCATCCATCCTCAAAGTGTGGCACTTGGGCCTATCCATGGCTATTTCCTGGCAGAGGATACATTGCAGTGATCAGAACTCTATGACTTGAAAAGAGAGCAGGTGGGAGGGTCTCTTGAAGTGACAAATAACTGCAGAAGTGAGTGGTTTAAATAACAGCTAATAAATGAGACTGAAGCTCAAAGGCTAGATCTCCGTCATAAAGCACTGGCCCCCACCACTAAGGCTAACGGTCAGTAAACTTCCACAAAAGGACAGATGGTAAACATTTTCCATTTTTCAGGTTGTACAGCCACTGTTGCTACTACACAGCCCCGTTGTAGAGTCAAAGCAGCCACAGCCAATGGGTTAATGATGGGCACGGTAGTGTCCTTTGCTTACAAGCACTGCAATTTGAATTTGATTTAATTTTTAAATCTTATAAAAGATTCCCCCCCCTTTTTTTTTTAAAAAAAAACACACATTCAAACATTTTTAGTTATAAAAACTGTAAAAGTTGTTTTAACTTATAGTATCTATACACACGGGCAGCTGACTATATTTGGCCTGCAGGCCAATGTGCCAATGAAATCAATTTAGTTCTCTTCCATCCAAACCTCTGGTGACATTCTCTTCCTACTCAAGACACTTTTTATGTTTTCCCAGAGAGAACAGCTGGGAAGGAAGGGCTATTCACTGAGGTTTGCCCTGGGGCCTCCACACTCCTTCAGGGAAGGCCCTTGGCTTAGCGGCAGGAGCAAGGTGTGCCAGGACCCAACCATGGGCAGGTCAGCAGGATGGAAGGTCCTCTCATGCTCACACTGGAGGAATATCAAGTGTCAAGTGCAAATAAGAGAAGATCCTAAATTCAACTGCTTCTTCACAGAAGATCTAAAATATCCTGTTTTGCCTTTCTCTTGAGATACCTCCCAGGACTGCTTTCCCCACATTATTTCTTATTAAAAGGAAAGGCTTTTAAGGGGAGGGTGGAAGGAGAGGAAAGCAATACTGAGCAGATCTTTGCAGCCAGTTAGGCCATTTCACCAGGACTTTCCTGGAGACACAATGTTTAGTCTTTTATACCTGTCTCTTTCATAATCTACTGATAAAGTTTTCCTGGCTTGAACATTTGAGCAAGTGCATGGAAAGCTGAAACCTAGATTCCAGGGCTGCCAACACGCCTGTGAAATACCTGAGGACAGCCAGCAGTCGCCTGCTGGATTGAGAGGAAAGAAAGCCAGGTTTTCCCATGGAGCCCAGCTGTTATTTAGAGAAGGAAATGGTCCCGGCTTCATCAGTAAGATGCTCTTGTTCAGTCCAGCCAATTCCAGGCAGGTATGCGCTCAAATAAAGCTTTTCTGCTTTTTTTTTTTTCCATTTTTTTAAAAGAAACAAACTATACCACTCTCACAGCTTGTGTTACATCAAAGGTGAGCTTCAGCCTTGACCTTCTGCTAAAATCTGTTCTTTGGCTTTGACTGGAGCTTTTGGAAAGTCAGGTGATTCCATGCTGACACCAGTCATTTTGTCAATTCTGGGTTTGTGAAATCAATGATTATGTGATCACAACAATTAACAGCATATTGAATGTTAATCATATTCTCAGGGCATGGAATTTTAATTTATTATTAACAAGAGAATATTCACTTTCATAGGAAGGTGTTCTACATTTAATTTGAAGTAAAAGATCTCTACCTACTTTATATGTCCTATCAGTAAAATGTTTTAATAATTAATTACTGCCGAAACTGGTTTGGCTCAGTAGATAGAGTGTCAGCCTGTGGACCGAAGGGTCCCAGGTTTGATTCCGGTCTTGGTTTTGGGCACATCCCCATTGGGAGGTGTGCAGGAGGCAGCTGATCGATGTTTCTATCTCATCAATGTTTCTAACTCTCTCCTTTCCTCTCTGTAAAAAAACAATAAAATATATTTAAAAAATTATTAATTACTGCCTTCTCTAGCTGGTTTGCCTCAGTGGACAGAGCATCGACTCTGGTCAAGGGCACATACTGGGGTTGCAGGCTTGATCTCCACTGGGGTGGGGGCAGTATATAGGAGGCAGCCAATTGATGATTCTCATTATTGATGTTTCTATCTCTCTCTCTCTCCCTTTCCCTTCCTCTCTGAAAGCAATAAAAAAATTAATTATTTAAAAAATATTTTTTATATTTATTGATTGATTGAGGGAGGGGGGAGGAGAGATAGAGACTTCAAATTGTTGTTTCACTTATTGATGGTTAATTCTTATATGTGTCCTGACGAGATCAAACTTGCAAACTTGGCATATTGGATGATGTTTTAAACAACTGAGTTACCTGCCCGTACCTCAAACTCTTAAATAAACAGGGGAAGAAATACAGGTGAGTAGCATAACTTTAGGAAGGATACTCATATGCCTTTTGAAGTAGCAAATGTTTGTAAACATTTATGTAATCCTATAAGGCAGAATAATATATTTTTCATATTATTATTTATAATAACAAGATTATATTTTATGATATTTTAATTTGTATATAATTGATTGGTATTCTAACATTCAAGGCCTTAAAAAGTCTTGGAAGACTGTATTTAATTTTATCATTTAATTCCACTTAGGCCATAAATTCTGTTATGACAAAGTACTATCTGGACTTTTTATAGATTTTGTGAAGAAGAATTTAAAGTATATGGTCATTTTTGTAAACATACAACCTCATGAGGAGAAACAACCTTCAAAATCATATACTGTGTCTGGCTGGTATTGCTCAGTAGTTGAGCCCTGACCCAGGAGCCAAGAGGTCACTGTGTCAATTCCTGGTCAGGGAACATGCCTGGATTGTGGGCTCAATCCCCAGTAAGGAGTGTGCAGGAGGCAGCCAATTGATGAAGTTTCTCTCTCATCGATGTTTTTATTCTTCTGTCCCTCTCCCTTCCTCTCTCTCTAAAAATAAATAAGAACATATTTTTAAAAATCATATATTGTGACTCCCAAGATAGAGCATATTTGATTCATATAGAATAAAAGATGTGAAAAGTATGTGGGAAAAAAAACAAAGTGTGTGAGAAAAAAAGGAGATATTCCCAACTACCTTGCTTCTGCCTCCAGCAACCTTGTTGAAAATGAAGGTTTACTTAACAAACTCCTGTTCCCATAACATGATGTTAAGCCTTTGAGGTTTACTACTACAACTTTTAATATAACAACATAGTAATTTATTTTTAAAATGATATTCCAGAGTGATGTTGTGTCTCAGAAGTTTATCCTATGACAAGAGACTATTTTGACTTCAGTCAAACGTTGATTTTAACAGTTGGTCATTTGGTGTTTGACTAAGATGCTTTTGGCTTCATCTCGGGCATTGAGCACTCACTCACTCATCTGTATCACAGATGCTGAAATCCGAGAACCCCGCTCTAAGATGTCCTTCCTGGCGGCTCTCCCGGCACAGTCTGGAAATTTTTTCCATTTTTAAAAAAGCAGCAGGTGGCCCTGGGAGGAGGTGAGAATGTGCAAGGTGAGAGAAGCCTTTGTCAGATTCTGCTTTTCGTGGTCACAGTGACATCGGCATCACCCGCCTCCTCAGGCTGCTGGGCTCACGGACTCCTGACCGGGCAGCAGCAGTGGCACAGCTGTGAGCTGCTACGGTGTCCTGGCAGCATTGGCAGAGGCGACTGCAGGCTCCAGCAGCGCCTGTGGGAGCATGTCTGTGCAGGGAGGACTGGAAAGGGCTGGCCTTAGTGTTCATAGGGGGGAAGAGTGGAAAATAGGGTTGCAAAAAAAGGATGCAGCTGGCTGTGGAGAACCTGACAACTAGGAGAAGAGGTGTGCCCTCTGGATCTCAGGGAAATAGGCGTTGATCTAGCCAGTTTTTTTTTTTTTAAAACCCAGAACTTACGTATTTGGAGATGAAAATGGGATATTAATTTTTCTCCTATGTGACATTCCATCACCTTCAAACTCCTTATTCATAAATAGAGACAAGAAAACTGTGGAAGAGCAGGGACAGTCCTAGAAAGGGCAGACACGTCTGTTGTGATTTCCTGCTGGACAACTTAAAGCACCAATAGGAATACCTCTATGAATAAGGATTCCTTATATATTTTTTAAATATATATTTTGTTGATTTTTTTTATAGAAGGGAAAGGCATAGAGAGTTAGAAACATCGATGAGAGAGAAACATCAATCAGCTACCTCCTGCACGCCCCCTACTGGGAATGTGCCTGCAACCAAGGTATGTGCCCCCGACTGGAATTGAACCCTGGACCCTTCAGTCCACAGGCTGAGACTCTATCCACTGAGCCAAACCGGTTTTGGCAGGACTCCTTACATTTTTAATAAATTGATTTTAGGTAGAAGGAGGAGGAGGAGGAGGAGGAGGAGGAGGAGGAGGAGGAGAAGAGAGGCATCAATCACTGCCTCCCACAAGCACTCTGACAGGGATCGAACCCATCATCTGGGCATGTGCTCTGACGAGAATTGAACCAGCCACCTTTTGGTGTACAGGACAATATTCAACCAACTGAGCCAGGACAGAACTCCTGACATTTTTATAGCATTTTGTGAAAACTTTTAGCATACTTTACTTAATTTATCCTTGTGATAAAACTGCTAGGAAGGTTTAATTATGAACCTAATTTTATACAAATGAGGATATAGTTATTCAGATGACTACATGATTTGCTCAAAGAAAACTAGGATTTATCTTTGGCACATCTGGCTTTATTTTCTTTCTAATGTAGTGATTCTTTACCTTTTAGAAAAAGAGTCATCTCTTATTTTAAAAAACATAAACACTTCCTTCTCTTCTTTAATGTTTACTATAGATCATTTTTTATACTGAGCCTGTTGTATTCTTATGATTTCATAGATGCATAAATACAAATGTTGAAACTCTCCTTCCTTTCTCTACATTCTCTGACTTTCATTACACTACTCTGTTATTTTAGTTGGTCTTTATAATGATAAAAAAAGGACAATCCTTTCACATCGGAAGTTCCATTTTTAAAAAATCATTCATTTATTGGTTAGCTAGAATACATCTTCAAGTTAATTTTTGGGGGGTTTAATTCTCACTCAAGGATATTTTTTTCCATTGATTTTTTAAAGAGTGGAAAGGAAGGAGAGAGAGGAATGGAGAGAGAGAGAGAGGAAGAGAGAGAGAGAGAGAGAGAGAGAGATCATTGTAAGTTAAACACATCTACTGGTTGCCTCCTACATGCACCCTGACTGGGGCCAGGGATCCAACCTGCAACCCAGATATGTGCCCTTGACTGGGTGGGACTTGAACACTAGACTCCTCAGGGTGTGGACGGACACTCTGATCACTGAGCAACATGGGCTAGGGCTTCAAGTTAATTTTTAGTAAACATGGAGGGAATATACATTTATATTCGTATTTTTCATATCTCAAGTATGTATAAACTTGAGATTTTTTGCATATCTAAGAGGTCTTTTACACATGAAAACAAAGTGGCTATTAAGAATTCTTGGGACACAAGCTTCTCCCTCTGAAGTTTATGTATGCAGCTACACTGTTGGTATTCATTTTTGTAGAAAAACATGAAGTCAACTAGTTTTTGTTCAATTTATGTAACAAATTTCTGTGCTTTATTTTTCTGGATTGAAGGCTTTTAAGACCTTTAATTTTGCATAAGAAATATAAATATCTGTGTAAGGTCTCTCTCTCTCTCTCTCTCTCTTTTTTTTTACTAAACTTTGTAGTTGGCACCTTTTATCTGCATGGTCTTTGTCCTAGTCTGGGTTTCCTAGAAAACAAAGCTGGAGACAAAGCTAATGAGCTGGGGCTTCCTGGGAAGGCATACTCCCACCCCAGGGGAGCAAGACCCGAGTATGAGGCAAGAGGGGAGAAAAAGTAAACAGGATTTGGTGAGTTACTGAGCTGGCTGGAGCTTCATAAAATAACAGCTGTTTCCTTGGTCATGAGTGAGTCTTCCCGTTTCGAAGCATGGCACCTTGGAGCCATCAATGGGGGACAGAAAGAGAGGAATTGATCTGTCCCTCCTTATAGTTTCTCATCTTTCATTGCTCAAAGTCTCCTCATGGGGTGTTAACTTCCCCTCATTCCCAGGTTCTCATCTTCCAGCAGCTTCTGGGGAAGCCACATATTATGTCCTGAAGCAAGATGCTTGACCCTCAACCATGTTCAGTAGTACAGGAAGGATCTATAGCTTTTGGGATCTGGCCTAGCAACAGCGACTTCAGATACAGTGGGTATGACGGAAGCTTTGCCTGTGATGGGTGTTCCTCACCCTGAGGGACCCGAGGCAGGGGTGGTGATGAGACAAGCAATTAGAGGTCAAGACCCACCATTGAGCAAAGTATGGACACAGTTATAGACACACATGCTTCCTATTTCGCATAGTTCTTTCTTTGCTCTATGTTCTCAATCTTAATTTTAATTAAGATTTTTTTCTTGGTACCAACTATTTCAATTACTTTCCCAATGGCATTTGTGCTCTTCACTGATATAACTAAATTTTAATTCTGACATTGCATTTATAGTTTCATTGAAATCCTTATCTAAGTAATCCTGTCATCTTTCCTCCACAGCTAATTCTATCCCTACTGTGAATATAAATTACTTTTCTAAAGGTTTTCATCCAGTTATAATAGTAAATGCTTTTTAGAGGCAGGATTTTTCACTTTTGTTTAAATTTTCAAGTTTATTTTTCTAATTCTCAGTTGTTTTTTTTTATTTCCATTGATCTCGTGCAATATTTTTTCCCCTTTAAATCTTCTTTGCTTTAAAAAGAATTCATCTATACTGATAAGAATTGTGAATTGCATTTAGCTGCACTTTCTGTCTACTCCAGGTACCGGTCAACAGTCTTTTGAGCAACAAAATTCACAGTATTTCCAGGTGTTCTTCCAGGGTTGCTCACCTGGATTGACATGGAATTCTTTCTATTCCCACTGCCCAAAGCACACACTCTTTGTCTTTCTCTTTACTTGAAGAGGCATATCTCCCAGGATATTCTGCTGTCAAGTCCCACTGACTCATTTCCTGGATGTTACAATCTTCGTTGAAATATAGAATGGGAGGTAATGGATGCGTGAAAAGGCTGGTACAAGAGGTTGGGGAGGGTGTGGGGAAGTAAGAGATCCACCAAAGGACTGGTATGCAGGCATATAAGCATAACCAGTGGACACAGACAATATGGGGGTGAGGGCATGTGCTGGGAGGTGGGAATGGGGCAGGGAGAGATCAATGGGGGGAAAAGGAGACATATGTAATACTTTCATCAATAAAGAATTTAAATTAAAAAAGATTATATTAGAATGTTAGAAATACTAATTCCAAATCAATTGAATTGTCTGGTTGGGCATATGTAATCACCGACAATGTATACTTTATCTGTAGTTGTTATTTTATTATTTATTTTTATTAAACAATCACATTTGACAAAAACACAAAAAGCCATTGTGATAAATAGCTTACCTGTCATTCTTTAAAAAATTTTTTTTAATTGATTTTTTTTTTTTTTTTACAGAAAGGAAGGGAGAGGGAGAGAGAGCCAGAAACATCAATGAAAGAGAAACATCAGTCAGCTGTCTCTTGCACACCCAGTACTGGGGATGTGCTCGCAACCAAGGTAACATGTCCTTGACTGGAATCAAACCTGGGACCCTTGAGTCCGCAAGCCAATGATCTATCCACTGAGCCAAACCGGTTAGGGCTTACCTGACATTCTTATGTTTCTTAGGCAGGGGCCAGATAATGGGATAGAGATGAAGAACCTCATCCTTTCAGGAGGATAGGATTACTTTGTTCCTGTCAGCAGAAAATTGCCTGCGCATTTTTCTATACCTGCTTTATAATTAATGGGAATTCTTCCAAGACTCTGGAAGTAGATTAGCCTTCAGGTATAGGTTTTCAGTGTTTTTTTTTTTTTTAGGTTGTCATCTTTTCCTGTGTCTTTGTGGATATTTTGGGAGGATACTGGACAGACCCTGTCACAGGCTGCTGAGCCCAGGCACTTTCTCGTGGGCTCCTTTTGGGTCTGCCCGTTGACATCCCACACTTGTGCTCTTCTCCTCAGATCAGTTATCTCCTCACTGTTGGTAAACCACACCCATGGTCCCACCTCAGTGCACTCCTCTTTCTTGTGTTTCCCCCAATTCCGACCACCCTATATAGTTTCTCTTCTTCCTTGAAGCTCTCTCAGCCACTCCAGGGTCAGTAGAAGGGTATCTCTCTCTCTGGAATTCCTAGGCTCCTGACCATCTCTGCTACCCATAGTTATGGAGCGTCTTAATTTGGTACATGAGTCAAACCTCTCCACTAGACCATCAGCTTCATCAGGGGAAATCCTGGCTAATTTATTCCTCTTCCGTTTTCCCCACAGTACTGGACACGTTGTAGACAGTGCCCTTTTGTATTAGTTACCTCTGGAAATAGCATATCTGAAGCTATCTTGATATCCACTTTTGCTCCAAAACATGAAACATGCCTATAACAATAGACTCTATTTTTAGGGACAGCTGGGCACATAAGTTTGTAGGACAAGTTCAACTGCAGAGGCATGGATTGACCCATATGAACTCTCTTTCTGACAAATATGTTATGTACTAGTGTGCAGATGAGGGTCACGGTGAAGAGCATGGATTCTGGTGTTAAATAGCCTGGGGTAGGTGAATCCTGTCTCTGACATTGGCTGGCTGTGTGACCTTTCTTTGTCTCAGTTTCCCTTTTGTAGAAAGGGCAAATATAGTATCTGCTCCATAGTGTTTTTGTGAGGGGTAAGTGATTTTATACCATTTAATTACAAGGCCGGCACATGGTATATACCGTGTAAACTTTCTTTCAGAAAAAAAAAAACAACCTTCAGGTAATACATTTGCTGGCTAACAGTTTTATTTATTCTTTTGGCAAACATCCCCTATTAGCCTGCTGGAGCTGGCTGCAGGCCAGGCCCAGGACAGACTTTTTGAGCCCCAAGACTTCTCACTTTGCGGTGCCTGTGATGTGTGTTTGGGTGGTAGTCAGAAACAGCTATCTCCCATACTCAGAAGCAGCATGATAAATATCAAGCTTCCCTCTCGTACAGGATGTTAGCCCTGGTGTTACTGGACACAATTTTAGGAGGTGGACAGACATGGCATTAAATTGGTTAACATAATGAGGAGACTGTTCATTGTTTGATTCCCTGCTCATCTTTCCAATTACGTCAAGGGGAAGCCCTCATTTTGACACCTCTGACATCTGTCTGATGTTGGCTAATTTTTCTTCTAAAAAATTGGAAAAGGAGGCCTGAGGCTTGGCTCATTAGGCAGATAACAGTATCTAGCTAGGAAGCAATAACATTATTTCATTATCTCATCTTCAGAGTTATCTCCTGCTTGTGATAATTGATCCATCAATGGTTTTCCATTTATTGAAGAAATATGATCTCTTAAATATAATATATGTTACATATATTAAATATAAACATAGTTAAATGCACAAATATATGGTAAAGCCAGTGAAGTGCTACTTAAATCACCAGTTTGAGAAATAATGTGTGGGAGAAAGTACTTTGGAAATGATGTGAATTACTGTATTTTGGATCTGTCCTTTATTAAATGTGTTCTTGGGAAAATTATTCAATGGCCTCTTCCAATGGGGACTAATAATATTTACCCTTCAAAGTTATTCTGAAGTTTAAATGAACTGTTACATCACTTAGCATACCTTTCCTCTTCCCCCCTCATTGTACCATGTGCACCACTTTCTCCTACTACTCTATTCTCTACGTAGCTCTACTCTTGCTGCTCTCCCGGCCCCCATGAGAATAATCTGGAAAAGGTTTGTCTGTACGTGGTTCATTTTGAATCTGCAGATGTCTTTAAGAGGGTTAATGAAAAGGCACCTGTTCTAAACTGAGGCAAAGGGTAGGCGGTGGAGCCATCACGCCTGGTGTGTCTGGGATTCCTATTCCTGCTGCAGGTCTCTTTGAACTCCAGTCCAGTTTAAAATTATGAGGTCATATCTGCATTACTCAGAGGTTTAGATTGACCAAAAGATTGTGGTGCTATTTCACTCAGGCTATAGGCACAGTCCTGAGTTGGAGCCCAGACTCACAGTAGTTTAGGGAGTATTGGTGTCCTTACCATCAAAGAAAGATAAAGAGGAGTGGTACCACTATGTCTCCTGGGGCAGAGAGAGCAAATGTCTTTGTTTCTCCTCTGTCTTTTGCTTCTTTATGCAGATATAGCAAGCCAGGATGCTCAAGAGCGAGATGGGATCTTTTGATAGGAGAACATTTCTGTGGTAGCTGAGGTTGGAAACGTTTGTTTCTTTCTCTCTTTTAGACTCGGGATACCTAACATCTGAGGGCACCTTTAGCTCTCAGAGAGGCCAGAGTGGGACACAGAAATGAGGGATCTTGGCTACCTATTACCTTCTTGGGGTTCAATGGTCTCAAGGGAGTAAGGCATCTTCGTGAGCCCTTGTTTGTGTATCACAGCTCTTCATTGAGGATTCAGGATAGAACTTGTATTGAGGGGTAAAGAGTAGGAATTTTATTTTTTATTTTTTATGTACTACTATTTGTAATACTTTAAACAATAAAAATATATATTTAAAAAATTAAAAAAAACTAAAAAAAGAGTAGGGATTTTAGTTTCTCATTCACTTACAAAGGATATGCTTAGATATGGTCGTCTTTGTTATAGAGAACCTCTGAGGGAAAATAGGGTATCTAATGATCACATCTGGGTAGTAATTGCAATTATTGAGTTTTGGGACTGAAGCAAATGCTACCTTAGACTCCTCTTAGTAGGAGTCAGGAAAGAAAAACAAGGCATCTCTCCAGTCTGGCCTTGGCACCTGTCTCCTCTGTGGAGCCCTTTCTGGTGGTTCCAGCAAACCACAACCTCCGTGGTTTATTGTTTCTAGGACTTACTTGGCCCACTTGACATTTGTTGTCTTGTGGAGTCTCATATTTGCTATTAATCTGTCAATTATGTTATTCTTCCTTTCTCTTAAAGTTTTGTAAGTTCCTCGAAGAAAGGAAAATCCCCCAACATATTTATTGGGCAATTGCAGGTACCAATTTGCATACATCAGGTGGTTCTACCTCTGAATGTATTATTCATTTTTTTTTTCAAGCTGTAGAAATGAAGGCTCAGAAGAATTGTGACTAGGCTAAGGTCATGTAGGCATGGGCCATGATTTGGTACAAAACACCTGGCATGGACTTTTGCATATAGTTAGAACTCATTAAGAAGTCTTATCTTTCCCCCTCATTATACCATGTGTACTTTGTAAGAGTGTCCTTACAAAGAAGACAAAACGAAGCCACTTTTTGGACAGGATGCATTGGGGAATTTTGGGCAACGTGAGAGGAGATGCGTGCATCCATTCATCTCTAATTTCAAATCTTTCTCTCTTGCTCCCTGAGACATTCGATCTTTTGTGATGACATTGAGACCAGCTGTGTCAACATGACCCAGTACTTTGTTACAGGAAAACTTCCCTAGGAAATATAAAACAAGCTTATAAATAACTTTGCTGTTTTCTCTTATTGGAGACAATTGTCTGCTCACCTGGGCATACCACATACTTATCAAGGAAGAGTTTATATATTAAGGCTCGCTTCAGGATTCTTGATTTCTGTATCTATCATTCCTCAGTTATTTTATCCGAAAATCTTCCCAATCAGTTCCCTGACTTGAAAGACCCAGCTTAACTGTCTGAGCTGAGACACCAAAGCCCTATAAATAGCCCACATCTAACTATCTCCTTCTGAGACAGGGCTAACCCTCAGTCAAAGTGGTGTTCTTCCTTATGGCCGTGACCTAAAAAATAAACTGAGTTTTATTTTATTATCAGGTTCTCGGGTGGTATTCAGGGAGCTAAACAGCCCTCACTTTTAGCTTCCTTTTATCTCCAGTGAGACAACACCCTCAGGTTTGCTGGTAGAGTAATTGGCTATGGCAGCAAACCTGAAGTAACTATTTGAGAAAAGGCGCACAGCGTGGCTGATGATGCAGACTCAGTTTGGCTTCTTCTTCATAAACTAGGCAAGAGCTGTTAGCTGTGTTCGTGTCTAGCCTTTGTGAAGAAGCCAGTATCCAGAATAAGTCAAAGGCTTAGCTTTTACTTTCTTGGACTATTAAACATTCAAAGTATACCCCTTTGAATGAAAACTTCTTTTAATAATTCCTAAGTGTGTAATATAGTTAGTTTTGTTCAAAATTTGCATACCTTGTGGTATGACAGGGTTGTGGGGGTAATCTTTAGTATATAAGAATTAACTCCCTTCTACCACATGGGGATTTTCACTCTCAAAGTTTTGAATAGTATGGAGATATACTTCATGAGTATGGAAGAATGTGTGTGGAAATCCTAAAACAAATTGCTTATGTTACATTATTTTATTATACATTCGTACACCAATGGGGTCTCTCCCTAGCTGACCGGCCCCAATCGGCCCTGATCAGGACTGGGTAAGATGGGCTGGACGCACCCTGGAGCCCTCCCGTGGTCCCTCCCCCAATCATGCACTGGTGGGGTCCCTTGGCCTGTGGGGATTGGGCAAAAACCACCAGATGCATGGATTCATCTAGGGCATGTCTGGCTCAACTCACCCAGTCCCAATCTGCTGGACCCTAGCAGCAACCTAACCTCGGGCCATCTTCACCCTGGTGGTCAGTGCACATCATAGTTACTGGTCTAATGGTTGAATGGTCACTTAGGCTTTTATATATATACTAGAGGCCTGGTGCACAAAATTCATGCATGCGGGGAAGAAGGTGTCCTTCAGCCTAGCCTGCTACCTCTCCAATCTGGGATCCCTTGAGGGATGTCCGACTGCTCATTTAGGCCCAATCCAGGGAGGCAGTTGGACATCCCTCTCACAATCTAGGACTGCTGGCTCCCAACTGCTCACCTGCCTGTCTTTCTGATTGCCCCTAACCGCTTCTGTCTACCAGTGTGATTGCCCCTAACCACTCCCCTGGCAGCCTGATTGATGCCTAACTGCTCCCCTGCCAGCCTGTTTGCCCCTAACTGCCCACCTCCTCCCGCCATGGGCCTGGTCACTCCTAACTGCCCTCCTCTACAGGTCTGGTCACCCCTAACTTCCCTCACTGCAGGCCTGCATTCTCCTTCCCCCCAACTGCCCTTCCCTGCAGACCTGGTCACCCCCAACTTCCCTCTTCTGCCAGCTTGGTCACCCCTAACTTCCCTCCTTTACAAGCCTTATCCCTCCCAACTTGACCTCCCCTGCTGTCCTGATCGCCCACAACTGACCGTCCTTGTAGGCCTGGTTCCTGCCAACTGCCCTCCCCTGCTGACCATCTTGTGATGGCCATCTTGTGTCCACATGAGGGCAGGATCTTTTGACCACATGGTAGCAGTCATCTTGTGTGTTGGAGTGATGGTCAATCTGCATATTACTCTTTTATTAGATAGAATAGAGGCCTGGTGTATGGGTGGGGGCCAGATGGTTTGCCCTGAAAGGTATCCTGGATCAGGGTGGGTGTTTCATTGGGGCGTGGGGTGGCCTGGATGAGGGGCCTGTGGTGGTTTGCGGGCTGGCCACGCCCCCCAGTGATCCAAGTGGAGGCCCTGGTATCTGGTATTTATTTATCTTCTACAATTGAAACTTTGTAGTCTGGAGCAGAGCAAAGCCTCCTGCTGGCACAGTCATTGAAAATTTGTTGCCTTAAGTGCTGGTCAGGGTGTGGAAAGCTTGACTTCCTCCATTGCCAGGGGCAATTTAAGCCTTGCTCTGTGTCAGCAGCCATTGCAACTTTGTTGACTCAAGTGGAGGCCTCAGCCAGCCAATGTTTGTGGAAAGCTTGGCTTTTTCCATTGCCAGGGGCAACCAAGCCTCTCTCCTGCTCTCTCTGTGGCCCTAGCCATCTTGGTTGGGTTAAATTGCATATTCATGCTGATTGGCTGATGGGTGTGGCTTGTGAGTGTAGCGGAGTTATGGTCAATTTGCATATTACTATTTTATTAGATATAGCTAGAGGCCTGGTGCATGAAATCCATGCATGGAAGGGGTTTTCCCTCAGCCCTATCTGCACCCTCTGCAATTAGGGATCCCTACATCTTTTTCTTATCTAGTTAACCTTTTCACATTTAAAAAAATCAACTGAAATATCACCTACTCTGGGAAATCCTCTTTGAACAAATGTCTTTATAATCTGTATTAAGTATTTTCATAGTATACCATTCTTTTTCTTTAGCAGCTAGAGTGGATGCAATGTGGTTTTCATTCTTGCATCTGAAATTTTTCTTCTTGCTCTTGTAATAGCAAAGCTTATCCAATTTACATTTGCCCTTCAAGGGCTTATATTTGGTTCAGTTTGTAGTTGGTTTCCTGCTTTTTTTAAAGCAATAAATTTGGGTTGTAAAAGTAAGCCTCACTTGTAATCAAGCCTGTAGGTCTCCCTATCTGAATATTACTAGAATACCTATCACTTTAGCATAGTAGAGATTATGTTCATTTATAGAAAATAACAATAAATGTCACCTGGTCATTTGATCTTCTAGTAATATTTTATAGCAAGATGTATTATTCTAGTAATTTAACTATTACAAAATTGAGGCATACAGAAATAAATTACATTGAACAATAAAGAATGACTCAAATATTAAAGCATAGTACACTTAGGGCCTCCCTTGTCCTGTGCCTCAGATATCATAGCATAGTACGCAGTTCACATGGAACTCAGCTTCCTTTAAAATAGGAAGGGATGCCATACTCATGAAGCAGCTACTTCCATACATATTTTTTTTATTTAATTCATAGCACATACTCTTAGTACTAATTATTGGAAAATCATCCTAGCAATTGCTTCTGTTCCTCTCTGTATTGTTACTTTACATTCTGATGTTATTACTTCACTTTTATCATCCACTCGTTCTAATAAGATTGTGAATTTTTTAAGGACAGAGATCATGACTTGAGCTTGTGTTTCTCTGTCATGGTGCCTACTTAAATACTCAAATGCCATCCAGTCCAAATGACTGTGATGAGAAGAGGCCCACTGTTGCTAGAGAGCTTTGATTTTTACTTAAGTGGCCTTACTTTTCGCACCTTTACAGAGGGGTGAGTAGGGACTGAGGGAATTTGAGGAAACCTAGACGGAATTCCCTTCCTAAAAGATTTTACTAAGCTGGTGCCCAGGACTCTGGGCATTTGTCCAATTAAAACCCAGACACACACAATAACAAAGGTACTGGTCTCCTCCTGCTAATGTGTGGGGATCTAACCCTAGCCTGTAGGAACTCACCCCCGCAGTCAGGACCAAGCCGCTGGGTAGACCTGGGCTAGTGCTCCTAATTTTGGGGAAAGGGAGACTTCCCATGGCTGCAGGCTATAGGCTCTGGACTCTGCACCATGATCCCAACAGGTCCCTGGCGCAGGTTGGTCAGCAGAGTGGCTTCTTTGCCAGGGATTGCAGGACATCTTGGCCAGGCTCATGTCCTACAGGCGGCATAGGGCACTGCCTGCACTGCCTGCACTGCCTGGCTATGCAAATTTAGCCGCCATCTTTGCTGAGTTGATTTGCATATCACTCCTGATTGGCTGTGGGCATAGTGGAGGTATGGTCAATTAGCATTTTCTCTTTTATTAGTGTAGATAGATATGTTTTCAGTGAGGGAGCAGAAAATCTGACATAACTAAATTAATCAAAAGAAAGTTTATTAATTTCACATAATAAGAGGTCTGGCTTCATTCTCAGGTTGGAACACAACGGCTGGGGCAGTTCCAGGCCTTGCATCCAGACGTGACAAAGGGGTGTTTCTTCTTTATCTCATTCTTGGAAGTGAGAAATTCCGTCTCAGAAGTTCTCCAACATATGTCCCATCATGTATCATTATGACACATGGCCAGAATTAAACCATGTGTCTATTCTTAAGCCAATCATTGACCAGGGAATGGAATGAACAGAATGAGCTCAGACTAAGTAGGATCTACCCCTGGGATTGGGATCTCATTACTCTGAATTAAGGATAGATACTTAAACAAAATATGTTCTACTATAGGCCCAGTACATGAAATTTATGCCCAGCCTGCACCCTCTCCAATCTGGGACATCACTCACACAATCCAGGACTGCTGGCTCCCAATTTCTTACCTGCCTGCCTACCTGATTGTCCCTAACTGCCCTCCTCTGCCAGCCTGGTCACCCCTAACTGTCCTCCTATGCAGGCCTGGTCTCCCTCAACTGCCCTCCATTGCAGGCCTGGTCCCCACAACTGCCCTCCCCTGCAGGGCTGATCCCCTCCCCCCACTTCCCTTCTCTGAAGGCCTGGGTTCCCCCCAACTGTCCTCCCTTTCAGGCCTAATTACCCCCAACTGCCCTCCCTTTCAGGCCTGGTCTCTCCCAACTTCACTTCCCTACTTGCCATCTTGTGGCAACCATCTTGTGACCACCTGGGAGCAGCCATCTTGTGTGTTGGAGTGATGGTCAATTTGCATATTACCTCTTTAGTACATAACATTAGGAAGGAAGAGAAATAAGTAGTAGCTAACTGTGTCTACCAAATATGTATATTCAGTATAGCTACTATACCCATACTATAATATATAATATAGAATCTCATTTGTGAACATCCTAAGATGATAGCAGAGAAGAGGGCTAGTTAAAAGACCCAGGCATGAATTAGGTGCTGATATCCTTCCATCGGAAATGTATCAGAGACACTAAATAATAACTCAATGTCCAATCAGGGGACCTAGGCTTCAGAGAAAATGGTGTTTTCCCTGGTGGCCCCAAAGACCCATAGTGAGGCCAGGGTTAGAAGCTTCAGGCTGTCACTTTGCAAATTAGATCATAAACAACAGGGTGGATAAAGCCCTCAATGAGCCACCCTGAGACTGAGCAACTTTTGGAGCTTCTTCTTTCTCAGAATTCTATAAAAAGCTACTCTCGGTGTTCATTTGTTTAGGACCCAGAAAAGAGTGAGCAAGCCAAGAACCAGAGAAGAGGCTGTAGCCTTTTCCAATTCCTGGTTTCTATTCTTAGAGTAAATAAAGATGGGAAGGAGAAGATGTGATAAAAATCTTTTTAAAGATGCCAAGTGCAGCTGTCTTTGTTCTCAGTTTGGTCCCCAAATGGCTGGGTACGAAATTGTCTGTTGCCTGAGGAAACTATTATGAATCTAATTTAGGGTTTTGCAACTCCAACCCAATATGTACATTTTCATAGTACTTACAGAGTATTCCCAGATGATGCTCAAGTCAATAGTGAAGGTAATTATTTCTTCATTCCCCTTGTGTTCTATCGTCAATGCCTGGAATGACTCTCTGTCCAGGCTGGTCACTAATCTTGCTAAAGTGTGTGATAGAATGATACCTATATATCTCTGACTTGTTTGTCTCGGGCATGTATAAACATTATTCACATTTTTATGACATTTTCTACTTTTCAAAGCACCTTCATGCTTCAAAAGAACTTTATAGGATCTCCTGAGGTAAGATTACTGTATTATATATGAGAGTATGAGTTCAGAGAGAGAAATGATTTTCTCCAGGACATGTAACTTGATGAGGAGGAGGGGATAGTGAGAAGAGGAGCAGGAATCTAAATGTTCTGACTCAGTATTGATTCACTGGATTGTATACTCATTTGACTTCTACTGTATGCAGAACTTGTTCTCTCACTTATAAAGAGGGGTAAATTATCATTGTTATTATTATTTGATTTTAATTAAGTTTATTGGGGGTAACATTGATTAATAACAGTAAATAAGTTTCAGGTGTCCAATTTTATAATACATCATCTATAAATTTCACTGTCTGTTCACCACCCAAAGGCTAGACTCCTTCTAACGCCATATATTTGACCTTTTTAGCCCCTTCATTCTCCCTCTATCACGCTTCTCACTTGGTAACCACCATACTATTGTATGAGTTTATGAATTTGCTTTTTCATTTGTTGCTTTTTATTTAACACTAGTGGCCCAATGCACGAAATTCGTGCATGGTGAGTGGGGGTGTGTGTGTTCCTCAGCCTGGCCTGAACCCTCTCCAATCTGGGACCCCTTGAAGGATGTCCTACTGCCTGTTTTCAGGGATCAGGCTTAACTGGCAGTCAGACATCCCTCTCACAATCTGGGACTGCTGGCTCCTAACTGCTCATCTGCCTGCCTACCTGATTGCCTCTAATTACTCTGCCTGCCAGCCTGCTTACCCCCAAATATTCCCTGCCGCTGGCCTGCTTGCTCCAATACCCTCCTTGCCAGCCTTGCTCACCTTCAACTGCACACACCCCCTCCCCCTTGTTGGCTTGCTTGCCCTCACCTTCCATCCCCACTGGCCTCCTCACCCTCAACTGCCCCCCTGCTGGCCTGCTCACTCCAAACTGCCCCCACCAGCTGTCTTGATCACCTCTAACTGACCCCCACTGACAGCCTGATCACCTCCAATTGGCTGGCCTGCTTGTCTGCTTACCCCCAATGCTCCCACTCCCATCAACCTGATCATTCACAGCTGTTGTCCCATCCTGGCCTGATCACACACAACCACCCTCCCCTCTTGGCCTCTAACTGCCTCTACCTTGACCCCACCATCATAGCTTTGTCCAGAAGAATGTCCAGAAGGTCTTCTGGAAGGGATCCCAGTCTAATTAGTATATTACCCTTTTATTAGTATAGATAGAAGCCTGGTGCATGCATGGGGGCTGGCTAGTTTGTCTTGAAGGGTGTCCCAGATCAGAGTCGGGGTTCCCTTGAGGCCTGGGGAGGCCTGCGGTGGTTTGCAGGCTAGCCATGCCCCCATGTGATGAGGGTTCCTTCTGTGGGGGTGTTGCCAGCCTGGGTGAGGAGCTGAGGGCTGTTTTCAAGTTGGCCACACCCCCTTCAGGGGTGAGGGACTGATGGGTGTTTGCAGGCTGGCCAGGCCCCTCAGCGGGGACCCTCACCCCTTGGGGGTGTGGCTAGCCTGGATGAGGGCCTGAGGATTATTTTCAGGTTGGCCATGCTCCCTGGAAACCGAAGCTCCCAGCCCCTCCTTCTTTTTTCCTTTTCAGTGCCTCCTTGAGTGGAGGCCAGGGCCAGCTGGAAGCAGGTATCTGGGATTTATTTATCTTCTATAATTGAAACTTTGTAGATTTGAGTGGAAGCCAGGGTTTGTCAGGGTGGGTGGGAAGCTTGGCTTCCTCCATCTCCAGGGGCAACCCAAGCCTCCTCCTCCCTCCAACTCTTAATTGGGTTAATTTGCATACTTGCTCTGATTGGCTGTTGGGCAAAGGGGAGGTAAGGTCAATTTGCATGTTTCTCTTTTATTAGATAGGATTCTACACCTAGTGAAATCATATAGTTATTTTTTTTTCCATCTGACTTATTTCTTTTAGCATGATATTCTCAAGGTCCATCCATGTTGTTGCAAATGGCAGTACTTCCTGTTTTCTTATGGCTGAATCACATTCCATTTATGTGTACCACATCCTCTTTATCCAGGCATCTGTTGAAGGACACTGAAGTTGTTGCCATATCTTGGCTATTGTAAATAATGCTGCCATGAACATAGGGGTACAGATATCTTTATGAAAGGATAATTTTTGGAGGACTGTGGGCTAGGAGAAGGCAGGAGAGAAGAGACATAGGGATCCTGTGGAATCTTTAGAGTCTGCAGTGTTAGGCACACAGAAAGCACCTCTTTCTCTGGGTTAGGGAATGGCTGAGTTCATTCACTCTATGTAGCTTTCCTCTTTATCACTCAACACATTGTTATATGTGAAGCCAAGTTTAAAATTTTCAGAAAAAAAGGAGTGTTTAGAAGCCAGTCTGAGGAACTTCCAAATGCTCTTTGGATAATTATGGTTGCCCACACTGGAATCTTTGCACATGTTCTGCAAAAACTATGTCACACAAGAAAGAGAGCAAGTGATTGCACCTGTAACCCATGTCTGCAACATAACTAAAAGGGAACATGACAAACTTCAGTGTATGTGCAAATAAGGAAGAGACACCTGAAATCAAGGGAGTCAGTCTGGTCCTCACTGCAATGGAAAGTGGAAACTGTGCAGACAGAAAACGTGCATCTGTGTCCTTGTGTCTAAAGAACTCAGATAAAATTACTCTTAGAAAGTGAGAGAAAAACCATAGGCAGAAATATGAAAACAATCCCAAGACCTGTGATCTGATACCTGGCCACTGGGGAATCAAAAGAGAAGGATATGACACTGTAGAGGACCACAGGTGGCAGTCTTGGGAAAGCAAAGCACCAGTTCTGGCAGGATACTTAGAAGAGACAAGTGTTCCTTAGAGGCTTGAAGGGAAAGGGAAATAAGGAAGTAAAAGGTAAAAATTAAAGCTCTTATAGAAACCACAGAGCATCATAGGACCCATCTCCATAAAAATATATGGTAAAGCCAGGAAAAGCACAATTCAACACCCACCTGAAATATGTATACTTAAATGACATTTTTTTTTACATCCCATATTCATGGATTGGAAGACAATACTGTTAAGATGGCAACACTTCTGAATTTGAATTACAGATTGAACATAATCTCTATCAAAAGCCTAGCTCACTTTCTTTCTTATTTTTGCAGAATTTAATAAGACGATTCTCAAATTCATAGGGATATACGAGAAATCCAGAATAGTCAAAACAATTTTGAAAAAGAAAAAGTTGAAGGACTCACATTTCTGTATCCTAAATGCACTCAACACTACTTAAAGCAGTGTGACAGTTGCACAAGTATAGACGTATAGATTAGGAGAATGTAACTAAGAGTCTAGAAATAAACCCATGTACTTATAGTCAATTGATTTCTGACAAAGGATATCATGATAATTCAATGGGGGAGAAAGAATAGTGTTTTAAACCAATAGAACTAAGAAATTGCATATCTACATGCAAAAGAATACAGTTGGACCTTTTACTTACATTATACACAAAAATTAGCTCACAATTAATCATGATCTAAATGTAAGACTTAAAATCATAAAGGTGTTAGAGGAAACCTATGCATAACCTTCATGAGCTTGAATTGGGCACGTGTTTCTTAGATATAATACTAAAAGCACAGGCAACAGCCACAATAAAAATAGGTGAATTTGGACTTAATTGAAATGAAGCACTTTTGTGCTTCAAAAGACATCTTTAAGAAAGTACCAAGACAACTCACAGGATGGGAGAAAATATTTGTAATTTGCATATGTGATAAGTGACTAGTATCCAGAATATATAAAGAAGTTTTATTTCTCAACAATAAGAAGACAAGTATTTCACTTAAAAATGGACACAGGATTTGAATAGAAACTTCTCCAAAAAAGATACAAGGGGCAGGGGGGTCAATAAACACATAAAAATATTAGGGAAATGCCAATCAAAACCACAGTGACATACCATTTCACACCTACTAGGATGACCATCATCCAAGAGATAGATACTAAGAAATGTTGGATGAGGATGTGGAGAAAGAGGGACCCTCAGATATTGATGGTGAGAGTATAAAATTATGTAGCCACTTTATAAAACAGCTTGGCACTCAAAAATTTAAACAAAGGGTTATATGACTCAGGAACCCCACTACTAGAATTTGAAATAGGATTCCACTCAAGAGAATTGAAAACATATGCCCACACAAAAATTAGTGCACGAATAGTCACAGGACCATTATTCACAATAGCCAAAAGAGTGGAAACAACCCAAATGTCCATCAACTAATGATCAGTGTCAAATGACAAAACTAAAACAATTTAGATGTCCTTTATTCTGGGAAAATAACACAGCGGGTGGGAGAGTACAGTGCCTTACAAGCAGTGGAACCCTGTTCCTGAGGGATTTGGGGCAGGAGTGAGTTTGAGAGAGCGTTTGGAGAGGCAAGGCAGACGCAGAGCATGATTGGCTGGGAGGTTGGGGATTTCCTTAGAAGGTCAGCGGGTCCTAGTTTCTAGGGTAAAGTGAGCTAGCTAACGTGAGTTATAGGTTTCCTTGACAGGTGTTTCCCATCAGTGACCTAGGTTTCGATTAATGACATGGGCCAGGCCAATTGGGAGGCCTGCCTTCTGTGGGTCCTAATATACAAATTAACTTTATATCAGTAGATAAACAAAATGGGTTGTATATTTGTACAAGGGAATATTATTTTGAAAATTAAAAAAAATGAAGTAACTGTTAAATGTATGCTGCAACATGGACAAATATTTTAAACATTATGTTATATGAAAGAAGCAAGACACAAAAGGCCATATAGATATATTATATAATTCCATTTAAATGAAATGTCCAGAATAGGCAAATCCATCTGTTCTGGAATTAGATAGTGATGATAGTTGTAAAACTCTGTGGATATACTAAAACTCACCAGATTGTTTACCCCAAAGTATGAATTATATCTCGGTAAAGCTGTTGCTTAAATAGTTATCTTATAGAAAAACAGATGGGTGGTTGCCAGAGGTGGGGGATGGGAGGCGTGCTAAATGAGGGAAAGTAGTCAAGGCACAAGCTTTCAGTTATAAAAAAGCCCTGGGATGTGATGTGCAGTTAATAACACTGTATTAGGTGCCATAACAAATTGGGAGAAGGTATTTACAATGTATTTCAGAGACACTAGACTCATCCGCTTAAGAACACTTAGAAATTCTAAAGTATAGAGGATCAAAAACCCAATAGAAAAATGAATAAATAATGCACTAACAGCTCACAGAAAAACATATTAAGTGCCTCCTAATCTTCTAAAGGATGTTCCACTTCACTATAAAGAATGCAAATTAAAACCACATTCATTTCTCACCTATGAATTTGGCAAAAATTCAAAGGCTAACAGCACTCATTGGCAAGGTTGTGGGGAACAGGTGCTCTCAAACTGTGCTGGCGAGTGTGCAAAAATGGCATGGTCATTATTGATAGGGAATTGGGAAATAATAAACAAAAATAGGCAGCAATCTCACTTCTAGAAAATCCCCCTGAAAATATATTTTCCCAAATTTTAAACAACAAATAAAAGTTAATTTATTGTAGGTGATTGTAATGGAGTCTGTCTGTAAGAGACTGGTTGAATCAGCTGTAGTGTATTCACACAATAGAACACTGTTACCACTAGACACACTGATGGACATTTCCAGAAACTGATATGGAGTCATTTTTGGAATATATTAAAGAAAAAAACAAACTGCAAAAACAGTTAAATTTATTTTGTTTGTTAACTTCTGTGTAAGAAACATGGGGAAGCTAAAATATATATAGGGTTGGGCAGAGTAGGTTCACAGTTGTGAGTACATGAAACACAGAGTTTATTCTTGTGTTATTATTTACTAGAGGTCTGGTGTATGAAATTCGTGCAAGGGGGTGTCCTACTGCTGTTTTCGGCCCAATTACAGGGATCAGGCATAAACCAGCAGTCAGACATCCCTCTCACAATCCTGGACCACTCACCTGCTTGCCTGCCTGGTCTCTCCCAACTGCCCCCCTCTACCAGCCTGGTTGCCCTCAACTGCCCCCCACCAGCCTAGTCACCCCTCACTGCCCCCCTGTCAGCCTAATTGCCCCCAA
>PVJN01025713.1:0-29741 GCA_004026805.1 Lasiurus borealis | reverse complement strand
CGGGCCAGCTTGGTTGCGTCTGGAAAAGCACTTTGGGCTCATAAATTGCCGCCTTCCAGAGCTCTCAAAGGCCAGCCGGCCTGCTCGCGCGGACCGAGGCTGGCGGGGTGCTGTTCTCCGCACAGCGGGCCTGGGCAGGGGGGAAGGGGGGGACACTGCAGCCCTCTCTGCAGAGCCTGCTCCGCAGAGACAGGTCCTCCTCGGGCCAGCACTGCCTGAGGCGGGAGCTTTGCAAACCCAGGTGCCCCCTCCTGCAGGGGCCCTGGCCGCCCCCCACTCCTCACTGCACCTCCGGCCCCAGCTCCTCCCGCCTGCGGACGGGATGCCACCATGATGGCGTGCCTGCCCTGATGGCCTGGGGCATGCTCTGTCTTCTCTTAGAAACAAGCCACCGCCAGCAATCTCGTCGTGGCGGACGAGCAGGGAGCACCGTGAACCAACAGGAATGTCGCCGAGACCAGTTGCTCAGCGGATAGAGCGTCGGCCTGCAGACTGAAGGGTCCCGGGTTCGATTCCGGTCGGGGGCATGTACCTCACTTGCGGGCACATCTTCAACTGTGGGGCGTGCAGGAGACGGCTGATCGATGTCTCTCGCTCATCGATGTTTCTGACTTTCTATCTCTCTCCCTTCCTCTCTGTAAAAGATCAATAAAATATATTAAAAGAAAAAGAAAAGAAATGTCCCCCGGATTCCCCCTTTTCCCGAAAGAACCATCACTCAGGGATCGGGTTTCTGTTCTCCCCGTCTCCTACAGGCAGACACGCACACACGGATACACAGTCCCAGGCTTTTTACTCATCTGCACTTCCTCTCGGAGTGCAAGGCCTTCGCTGTAATAAATAAAGTAGCATGATCATCTTCAACAACTTTGCGGCGTGCAGTCATTTATTTAAAGGGAGAAGCTTTATCAATAATAATGGGCTTTTAAGGGCATCCAACGGCCAGAGATCTTGGGAGGCCGGTGGTGAGCAGTTCATGTTCTCACCAATGAGTCCATTTACTGAACCATTTGCAGGCCGTCTCCTGCGTGCGTGCGTGCAGCCTTCTAGGGTGCGGGGAGGAAGCGCCCCGAGGCAGGCAGGGCTTGTGACCGCACGGGGTGGGTGAATGGGGAAGGAGACAGCCCCCCAAATAAACGTTCATCCCACAAGCTGCATCGCACGGGGCGGCGCAGGCGGCACGCAGCAAAGGTGCTAGGACTAGGCGCTTATGTGGGTGACACGGAGTGATGCAGCTCAGGTTCCAATGGGCCAGAAAAGTTCTGGATAAAAACAGCCATACCGAGCCACTACCTGGGAGCTCCCAGAGTGCACTGCAGGAGGGATGACCAGGAGCTTGAGAGCTCCCAGAATGCACTGCAGGAAGGATGGCCTGGAGCTTGGGAGCTCCCAGAATGCACTGCAGGAGGGATGGCCTGGAGCCTGGGAGCTCCCAGGATGCGCTGCAGGGGGGGTGGCCTGGAGCCTGGGAGCTCCCAGAGTGCACTGCAGGGGGGGTGGCCTGGAGCCTGGGAGCTCCCAGAGTGCACTGCAGGTGGACCTATGAACCAGGAGGTCAGGGTTGGACTCCCAGTCTGGGCCGTGCCCAGGGTGTGGGCTTGATCCTTAGTGTGGGGATGGGGGAGGCAGCTGGCCAGTGATTCTCTCTCACCACTAATGTGTGTGGGTCTCTCTCCCTGCCCCCGCTCTTCCTTTCTGAAATCAATGAAAACCAATAAAAAGAAAGGGGAACCCTGGCGGGTGCTTTTCCTGGGTGAGGAGCTGCGAGCATGGACGCGACCCCAACTCCACTCTGTGGGCACCGGTCAACCCGGCTCAGCGTCCCTGTCCCACCGCCTGGGGCCCAGAGCGGGCGCCCCTGCCACCCACCTGACGGGCCTCACACCCTGCCTCCCCCGCACCTCTGCCACCCCGAGGTGACCCAACGCGGGCAGATCGGAGCCCAGCCTGTAAGTGGAGGGCAAGGCCACGTGCGTGGGAGAGTTCGAGGGGAGGAGAGAGGGGAAGGGAGGATGGAAGAGCCCGCCGTTCGCTGCACCTGAAGCTGCTGCTCCGGGACCCGCTGGGGACCCGCAAGGACCCGCGGGGAGCGTGTCCCTGGGGGACTGGAGCTGCAGACGCCACTGAGAGACATGAGGAGGTGAGGGAGCAGTTAGGGAGACGCAGAGCACACGTGAATGCAGCCTGTGCATCATCAGCTTTAAAAGCCCCCTCGCACGCTGCTGGAGTTTAAGGCGTAATCTGCAAATACTACCCTACACACACACACACACACACACACACACACACACACACAGACACGTGTGCGCACACATGTCTTGTGTCTACACACAGAGGGAGAGGAATGCACGAAAACGGGAGCTTCCCTGGGTGACCAGATTACTGCTGATCAGGTTCTCAGGCAACGCCATGCTTTTCCCATGTCCCCTGAGATGCGTGCTTATTAAATGCCCTTTATATATATATATATATATATTTTTTTTTAAATATATTTTATTGTTTTTTTGCAGAGAGAAAGGGAGAGGAATAGAGAGTCAGAAACATCGATGAGAGAGAGACATCGATCAGCCGCCTCCTGCAAGCCCCCCACTGGGGATGCGCCTGCCACCAAGGTACAAGCCCTTGACCTGAATCGAACCTGGGACCCCCGCCAGTCTGCAGGCCGACGCTCTATCCACTGAGCCACACCGGTCTCAGCAATATATACTTTTAATATCAGTGAAAAGTGTATCTCTTCCCTCAAGGAAATTGCAAACACAATCAAAGAAACTTCAGCGGCATAACACACTGGCGGGTGGGCCCTTTCCTCGGGACCCAGGATCTGACATGATTTCACGGCACGTCCCAAATCTCCCTCCGCGCAGCCCTGCTTACACAGACGGGCAGAATGCTCACGCCTCGCGTTTGACCTTTTGGTTCCGTACGAAGGGAAAGCGGTCCTTCCAGCGTGTTCCGTGGCACGTCTCCGCGTAAGCAGCCGGTATTAGGCGCTGTGATGCAGGGCAGATAGGCCTTGGCAAACAGTAGGTGGGATCCTCAGTTATATTTGACTTTCTGATAAACAAGATATAATCTTTTTAGTCCAAGTAGGTCTCCTGCAGTGTTTTTTGCATTTACCTACCCTTCTCAAGTGCAAAGAGTTCAGGGTACAAGAAAAGCCTTAAATGTTTTATATTGAATCTTTTAGAGAGAGAGAGAAAGGGAGAGGGAGCGATGGGAAACATAAATGAGAGAGAAGCTTCATCCCCTGGCTGCTTCCTGCAGCTCCCCCTCCCCACCCCACCACCATCACCACCCGGCGTCTCCCGGGTACCAGGGACTGAGCTAAAGATTTTAGGGCAGCTGTTCTCAACCTGTGGGTCTCGATCCCTTTGGGAGTCACCTAAGACATCCTTACATTGATATGTAATCGTAATATTTACATTACGACTCACAACAGTAACAAAATCACAGTTAGGAAGTAGCAACGAAAATAATTTTGTGGTTGGGGGTCACCACCACATGAAGAACTGTATTCAAGGGTTATGGCCTTAGGAAGGTTGAGAACCACTATTCTTAGGGCATAAGCTTTGCGGTGGTTAGATTTGTTTCATTGATGTAAGTCTTTACACTTCATTTTCCTAATAATTTTTTTTTAAAAATCACTGAGGCTTGTTCCATGTCCACTTAACGTTTATAAGGGATGTGAAAAAAAATCCCTTCCATGGTACCCACAGGAGGTCAAAAGCAACGTTTTTAAAATGCCATCGAGGCACTGTGGCCGCAAAGAATCCTGAGAGGGAGGAACTCCAGAAGGACCAGCCCGTCCCGTCCCGTGGTGGAGGGCGTGGGCACGCTCTCTGACATCGCTGGTGGCGGCGGGCGGGGTGGAGGCAGGAGGCCGCCGGAGGGAGACAGTGCTGGGTAAGGGGACACTCGCAGCCCCTGAGAAATCCACGGCTGGCGGCATGTCGCCCCGAGTCTGCGGGGCATGCAAGAGCAAAGACAGTGTGGTCCGTCCAGTAATCCCCTAAACCGTGACTTTTTGCTGGAGGGTTTAGAACAGAGATCCAAACAGACACACTCCATCCTTGACAGAACATTGAAAAATCCTGAAAGGGCTCGGCTGGTGTGGCTCCGTGGTGGAGCACCGACCCATGAATCAAGAGGTTGCTGGTTCAATTCCTGGTCGGGGCACATGCCCGGTTTCACGCCAGATCCCCTGTGGGGGGAAGGGGGGTCTGCAGGAGGCAGCCAATCAAGATGCTTCTCTCTCACCAATGTTCCTATCTCTCTCTCCTCTCTCCCTGTCTTTCTCTAAAAATAAAACAACAACAACATTTTAAAAATATATATATTTTATTGATTTTTTACAGAGAGGAAGGGAGAGGGATAGAAAGTCAGAAACATTGATGAGAGAGAGACATCGATCAGCCGCCTCCTGCATGCCCCACACTGGAGATGTGCCCGCAACCAAGGTCCATGCCCCCGACCGGAATCGAACCTGGGACCTTTCAGTCCACAGGCCGACGCTCTATCCACTGAGCCAAACCAGTCTCAGCAACAACATTTTTTAAAAAAGAATAAAAAAGGGGAAAAAAATCTGAAAGTCGATTCAACAACGATGCTGAGAAAGTTAGGCATCCATCTGGCATGAAATAAACCTTGACTTCTCACCTCGGGTGAACCATCCGATGACCTTGAACTAGCTCCCAGAGCCAAGCACAAAAGCTAACCCCGTCACGCTCAAGGAGAAACGTGGAAGAGCTATTCTCAGCCTGAGTACGTACAGATGTCTTGGAAAGCGCACGCACACGCACACACACGCACTAGAGAATAAAGCAAACATCTGATCCTGGGAATTCATGACAAAATTGCTGCTTTTCAAGAGACTTTAACACGGAGACGCGGACTCCGGAGTCTCTGCTTTCGTCTCTGCTTTCATCTCTGCGCCAGCAGACAATGTGGTGGCTGTGGCGAGAGCAAGCCGGGCCCTTCGGAGCCGCGCTGGGCACGCACGCACCCCAGGCTCTGGGCAGAGAGCGATGCCAGAGTATCCAGGGGCCACGGGACACGGCATGGAGCGCCCAGCCCTGTAGACGTTGCCGCACAGGCTTGGCCCGGAACCGGCAGGCTGAGCTCAGGGCCGTTGGTTTGGGGATAATCTGGTGTCTGCTCTGTAAAATGTCTTTCATGGATGCCTGGCGGCCAGAGGCCGGAGCACCACAGGGGTTACGTGTGCTCCCATCTGAGCACCTTCCTCCAGCAAAGACGGGCGTGAACACCCCTGGCCCGGGAGATGTCTCCTCCTTTGAAAGGGACCGGCCCTGCCGAGACCGGTTTGGCTCAGTGGATAGAGCATCAGTCTGTGGACTGAAGGGTCCCAGGTTTGATTCCGGTCGGAGGCACATCTCCAGTAGAGGGCGTGCAGGAGGCGGCTGATCGATGTCTCTCTCTCATCGATGTTTCTGACTTTCTATCCCTCTCCCTTCCTTTCTGTAAAGAATCAATACAAAATATATTTTTAAAAAAAAGAAAGAAAGAAAGAAAGGAAGAAAGAAAGAAAGAGACCGTCTGCCCACCGCCCAGGCTGTCAGTGCTGATTGTTCGGATGGTGGCGCTGCAGCTGTAAGAGGCCCAGCGTCGTGACTGGAGGCTGAGCTGGCAGCGGCTGGGTGCACGATGCCCAGACAGTTGTGGCTCTGAGCGCAGAGCAGACTGGCGGGAGCGTGAGGGAATTCCTGTGTGGAGAGAGAGAGAGAAAGAGAGAGAGAGAGAGAGAGAGAGAGAGAGAGAGAGAGAGAGGTGGCTTCAGTCCCCAGGGGAAGGGGGAGGCAAGCTGGCGAGCAGTGACGTCGGAACAAAAGCCACTCAGCCCAGCAGCATGGTGGCACCCCTGGGAGGGGCTGCCTTAGACTTGGAGCCACTGCCGAGCTCAGAGCTGGCTAGCTGCCTGCAGGGGCTTGTGCATTTGCAAGTGATGGAGAACACTGGTTCCACCAACTGGGGCGGAGAGCCCGCTCTGCTTGGGTAACCGCAGACCCCTTCCCCCCATCCACGCTGAGGACCTCGGCCCCTCCCTAGAGGCCCTGGTGGACCCCGCTTTCATATTCCATGAGACCCACGTCCCAAGACAGACACAGGGGCTCTCAGAGGGTCGAGCAGACGTCGGGGTGTGTGGCTCTCATGGGGTAAATGAGACCCTGGGAGAGTCCCTGAACCATCCATCCCACGGTGGCCCCCCGACGGCCAGGCTGGCAGGACCTGCCCCGGCCCGGCCAGCTCCGCCTGAGAGCAGGTGGCTGAGCACGTGGGACTGGTTCTGGGGGGGGGGGGGAGGGTCCACTGAGCGTGTGCAGTCAGGAGAACGGAGACTGGGTGGCAAACGTTCAAGCACGGCCAGAGCGAGCGGTGCCCCAGTACCTGTGTGCAGTCTCCCTGACAATTAGATGGGGCTCCCTCAGCATCCTTGGGGAGATTGGCTCCAGGACCCACTTCCCGCAGCTACCAAAATCCCCGGACGCTCAAGTCCCTCCTCTAAAAGGGCGTCGTGTGTGCGCTGACCTAACGCATCTTTCACGTACTTACCTCCCGATCCTCACAGCCCCTGACGCACCGTGAGCGCTGCGTAAGTAGCTGTCCCATCTCATTGCCAGGAAACAATGCCAGGCACAGGTCTGCCGGTCTGTCCGTCTGTCCGGCGGCGACACAGTCACCTGGGCCTAAACCATCCGCAGCAGCCTGTGACCGTGGGCCAATGGGTCACCAATCTTTCCCTCCAGGCTGGTGGGCTCCACGCGGATGCAGACCCCGTGGGTGGGGAGGGAAGGCCACCTGGGTGAATATAAAGAAGAAGTAAAAGTCCAATGATTGCACAGAAACGATTATCTTTGGGCCCTGACCGGTGTGGCTCTGTGGATAGAGCGTCGGTCTGCGGACGGAAGGGTCCCGGGTTCGATTCCGGGCAAGGGCACGTACCCGGGTGGTGGGCACATCTCCAGTGGGAGGTGTGCAAGAGGCAGCTGATAGATGTTTCTCTCCCAAGATGTTTCTAACTCTCTATCCCTCTCCCTTCCTCTCTGTAACAAACCAGTAAAATATATTTAAAAAAAATAAGAACTAATGTGCTCTACACATCTGCATCTTTAAAAAAAAAAAGCAACAGTATCTTTGGGGCACAAGGGAGGTCTATGATCTGAGGTGGCTTTGGTATCTTTGAAAAAAAAACATACTCCACGAATACGGTTAGTGACGGGGTTTCCACCTGGACCCACGGGGGCAGTGCTGTGCTGAGGGGTCCCAGGCAGGCCCAGCGCCTCCCGGCTCATTCCTTCCCTCTCTGCGTGGGACATATGTTGGCTGGGAAGTTCATTCACTGGAAGGAAGACTGGGACTCACCCCAAAAGGGACCATGCCCCCAATACCTGGCTGTCAAGAATCAAATAGATGCCGAGACCGGTTTGGCTCAGTGGATAGAGCGTCGGCTTTCGGACTGAAAGGTCCCGGGATCCATTCCGGTCGGGGACACATATCTTGCTGGCGGGCACATCTCCACTGTGGGGAATGCAGGAGGCGGCTGATCGATGTCTCTCTCTCATTGATGTTCCTAACTCTCTATCCCTCTCCCTTCCTCTCTGTAAAAAATCAATAAAATATATTTAAAATAATAAAGAATCAAATAGAGGCTGGTTACTGGGGGTCTAACACCAACTGCACGAATGGGAGGGAGAAGGCCTGGCCCGCAGCCACGTCCCGATGGGCACCCGAGTCACCTGTTCTCTGACTAGTGATGGGGACCCGGGAGGCAACCCTCAATGGAATCCTCAGAGGGCTTCCTTCCTGCAGAAGAGAGTGGGGGGATGCAGGTGCAGAAACCAGAGCAGAGCAGTAGCACAAAAGAATTATTCCTGGACCAGAAAGGCCAAAAACTCCAGGCCGCCTTTCTGCCTGGCTATCAAAGATGGAGTTTCTCTCTTCAGCCCCAGGCAAAACCTAATTTGCATATTCTTGGGGGAGGGGGAGAAGGGGCAGTGTGCCTGGGAGAGGGGGCTAAGGGCAGAGGGAGGGAGTCAGAGCTGCAGGATTTTGCAGGGTTCTTCTGCCAGACTGAGCCAGGTGGGGGAGGGACAGGGCGGCATGGAGACAGAGGCAAGATCAGAAAGGCCCTCGGTGCCCTGTGGTTCGTGATTCTCCTTTAATGCGTCCGATAAGCCTTCCTCCTGGGCTCGCTCCAGGCCAGGGACGGCGGGAGCCAGCGGTTGGGCGCAGAGTGACTGACGTACAGTGAGCGCCGGGCAGGAAAGGGGAGAGAGAATTCCGTATGCAGTGCGACCCTCCACGCATCAGGAGTATGGATGGGGGGCTGCTGAAGGCCCCTGGGCAGTTTGATGGGGGGACTGGGGGGACAGGGGAGCCTGGCACAGGCAGAGCCGGGTCCCTTAGCCTCGGGCCTGCTCTGTGCACTCACAGCAGCCCAGCGAGCAGCCGCAGTGGCCTCTCCGCTCTGAGTCCGCGGCCAGCCATCTGCGGAGCCTCCATGTCAGGTGGATGTGGCTTCTCCTCCCTCCCACCCCCCCACAGATGAAGGCTTTACAGATCTTCCTCTCCACGGGACTCGGGTTCGAACGCCAGTTAAACGCGGCCTCGCCCCACCCAGGTCACAAACTCCACCTCTGCCGCTAGCATCTCGGGGAGGACCTCGCTCACCTCCCGGCAGCAGACCCGTTCCCCTCCACCTGTCTCCCGCCCGAGGCATCTGGTCCTCTTTTCCCGCCAAAGAGAAGCTGCCCCTCCTTCTTCCTCCGGGCCTAGGACCCGCCTCCTTCAGGCATGGATGCATGTGCTCGCTCCGGGCGAACCTACGTGGAGGCCCTGTGGCAGGTGGACTGGTCTCAGCGCCTGAACACTGTTAAGAGGTCCCAGTGCCGAAACCGGTGTGACTCAGTGGATAGAGTGTTGGCCTGCAGACTGAAGGTTCCCGAGTTCGATTCTGGGCAAGGGCATGTATCTTGGTTGTGGGCGCATCCCCAGTAGGGGGCGTGCAGGAGGTGGCTGATGGATGTCTCTCTCTCGTCGATGTTTCTAACTCTCTATCCCTCTCCCTTCCTCTCTGTAAAAAATCAATAAAATATGTTTAAAAAAAAAAATAAGTCCCAGAGCCTGAACTCCAGACTGACTCTGGGGCCTGTGCTCCATGGAGTGAGTCACGTGGGGTCAGCTGAGTGTAAGTAGAGCAGCAACCAGGCCTGTCTCTAGCCTTGGGGAGGCAGAAAGGAGTGAGAAAGGGAAGGCACCTTCTGCCCATCCCCCCCACCTCCCCCCCCTCTTTTACTTGGTGTCAGGAGAAGCAGGCTCCCCTCCAAGCTTCCAGGGGCCTCCCTGTCCGTCTAGCACAGTGGTTCTCAACCTGTGGGTCACGACCCCTTTGGGGATCGAACGACCCTTTCACAGGGGTCGCCTAAGACTATTGGAAAACACCTATTTCCCATGGTCTTAGGAACCAACACACCGCTCCTCAGTGTAGCAAAGTGTAGCCATGTAGTTTACTGTTGTCCTAGGAAGACTGTTGCCCATGCTACACCAAGATTCAAGACAAAATTTCATTTATTTGTCATTAGAAATAAATATCTCACAATATACAATTATATATTGTTTTTGTGATGAATCCCTATGCTTTAATTATGTTTAATTTGCAACAACGAAAATACATCCTGCCTATCAGATATTTACATTACAGTTCATCACAGTAGCAAAATGACAGTGATGAAGTAGCCACGGAAATAATTTTATGGGTGGGGGTCACCACCCCATGAGGAGCTGTCTTAAAAGGTCGCAGCCTTAGGAAGGTTGAGAACCACTGCTCTAGCACCTGAGTCTGGTTTCTCCACGATAAGGTGGGGGTGGGGAGGATGGCGGAAAGAGAGTCCGGTTCATGCATCCGAGCATCTCAGTGACTCCAGACACCGGAGTGGGAACCAGGGCCCTGGACCCAGATATCGCCCCAAAGTCCCATTTTAGGGGTTTAATGCAAACAGCTGCCTATGTCCCCCCGTTTACCCCCAAAAGATAGCACATGTCTGGACCAAGATCCAAGGATCACAACACATCCCAGCCTCACAGGCCTCCGCCCGAGGGCCCCATTCCAACCAAGTTCATTCCCCACGTTTCTGTTGGCCTCGGGGGAGAGCGAGCGGGCAGGACAGGGAAGCGGGGGGTGGTGGGTAAGGGGATGCGCAGAGACCGACCGGGGGGCACCTGGGTGGGTTGGGTAGGCTTCTCCCTCCTCGCACTGTTCCTGACTGTGAAGGGGGACTCCCGCTGCCCATTAGGCTAACTGGGCCTCCGGTGCCCCCGGGAAGGCAGGCAGGCAACAGCGCAGGGCTCTCTGGGGAGACAAAACCCAGCCTCCCCCAGATGGCCATCCAGGGGGGGCCCTGGGGAAGGAGGAAAAGAGAGGAATTCGTAAAGGAGAGGAAACACCCAGCTGGAAGGTCCAGTGGGAAGAGAGTGAGCGTCCGGGGAAGGAGGAGAGGGAATGGCCAGGCTGCGCCCTGAGTGACAGGTCGGTGCGCCTCCAGGAAGGGGAGCCGGTGGCAGGAGGCCCCCCAAACCCGGGCAGCGGCGGAGGGCGGGGAGGCAGCGGCTGCGGGAGGAGGCGGGAGGCCGGGCCCAGCGCCCCGGCCCCCCTGCGGGCGTCTCCTCTGCCTCTGACGAGCCAGCGGCCGCCGCCTGCATCCCAGCTGCGGAGGGAGCGGAGCGGCGAGCTCCCCGCGCCGGCCGCGGGGCGGAGCTAGGTCCCGCCAGGGCCCGGCGCCCGGGGACGAGCCAGGGCGGGCGGCTGGGGCGCCGATGCTGGTCAGGCCGGCCATTGCGGGCCGCTCGCGGGCAGCGGGATGGACCGGCGGCCCCCGGAGAGGCCCTAGCGGAGAGCACGCGCCGGGCGGGGCGCGCAGGTGGGGCTGCCCTCTCCCCCTCCTCCGTGCGCCCTGCGCAGGTCCCGCGCCCGCCGCCCGCCCCGGAGGGTGGGTGCCAGCGCCTCGGGGCTGCGCCCTCCGCCCGGAGCCCGCCCTGCGCCCCGCGATCATGTAGGTAGCCCGGGCCCCCCTTCCCGGGGCTGGGGCTGGGGACTGGGGGGGCGCTCGCCGGCTGTCAGCGCTCTGGGCACCCCCAGCCTCCCTGCGGCTCGGGGAGGAGCACCCTCGGCCCCGAGTTGGTCAACGCAGGCGACTTGGGGTGCGCGGGGGGGCCCGACTGAGTGAGCAGAGGGAGAGCCGGCGGCGCGGAGGGTGGGCGCGCACCGAGGGGGTCGGGGGGCGCGCGGGAAGGGGAGGGTGGCCGGTGGGGGGCTGCTCGCACCCTGCGGCGGCGTCTAGGGATCTCTCGACACCTTGGGGCGGCGGAAACTTTGAGATCTGGACAGGCGGTGGGGACCGGGGTGGCCAGATGGGGACTCCCCGCCTGCTCCCTCCGCCCGCGGCTCCCCTGCCGCGCGCGTTAGGCGGCCCCTGGCACCCGGGGCTCCTCCCCCCTGGCCCCCTCCCCGCTCCGGGGTGCGAAGCCACCAGCAGACAGGGGGCCGCGGCCCGCGCGGGGTTCTCTCCCTGCGCCCCGAGTCGCTGGGCAGCCTGCTGGGGGCTGTGGCCAGTGTGTGTGTGTGTGTTTGGGGGGGCGGGCAAGCTTCCGGAACCCCCCCCACCTGCCGCTGGGGGTGAGGGGCGGGGATCGGACAGCCTCCTGGGCACAAGGCTGGGAGGAGGGCGGGAAGGGGGGTCTACCCCCGCCTTCCCACCCCCTCCTCCCCCCAACACCCCTCCCCAAGCCCAGGGCGCATTTTAAAAGTTGTTGGCAACGCCCCTCCGGTCCCTGGATAGGGGCGCGCGCGGGGAGAGGAGGGGGGTCCTGCTTAGCTTCCAGCGCGGTCTGCACCCCCCCATTCCTCCAGGGGAGTCTCCACGGGGAACCCCTGAGAATGTGGCCAGGCCCGGGGAGGGGCGCCCCGGGCGCCTGGATGATGTGGTCCCTCCAGGGCTTGAGGGGGAGACCGGGGAGGAGAGAGAGGGGTGGGTACGGGGGGCTCCCGGCTCCGGCTCCCCGCCGCCCGGGCCGCTCCCCGCGCCTCACGCCTCCTCCGCGTGCGCGCGGGGCCGCGGGCTTCGCTGGAACTTCGCGCCGCGGTCCTCCCCGCGCGTCCGAGGCTCCGTGCGCCCCCGCCCGCGGCCCGGCTCGCCCCCCGGCGCCGCGGAGGGAGCAGAGGGAGCAGCGGGAGCGGAGGCAGCGGCCCGGGCTGAGCGGCGGCTCCTCTCTCCCTCCGCAGGGCCCCCGGGGACGGCGGCTCCCAGCCGGCGGCGCGCCCCGGGGCGGTGAATGCGCCGCGGCCCGCGGCCCCGCTCGCCGCCCGCCCGCCCGCCGGGACGCGGTAGGAGGCGCCCGGCTGCGCGGCGATGGCGGGCGGCGCGCTGCCCCGCGCCCTGCTGGC
Source organism: Lasiurus borealis (assembly GCA_004026805.1). Classification (NCBI taxonomy): domain Eukaryota; kingdom Metazoa; phylum Chordata; class Mammalia; order Chiroptera; family Vespertilionidae; genus Lasiurus; species Lasiurus borealis. The sequence goes on along the minus strand of PVJN01025713.1, from coordinate 17,287 downwards.
CGCCTGCTGCGTGGCGGCGGCGCTGGGCGGCCCGGCCCTCCCGCTGGACCGGCTGGCGCGGGCGCCCGAGCGCCGGGACCCGGACCAGGACGCGCACCGGGACCCGGACCCGGGGCGGCTGAGCGCGCTGGGGCGCCCGGCGCGGGACCAGGGCGGCGGCGGCGGCCTCGGGCAGGGCCAGGAGGCGTGGGGCCGGCAGAGGCAGGCCTGGCCCCCCCCGGGCGCGGGAGCCCCAGCCGAGGACGCCCCGGCGCGCGAGGAGGACCCCGCCGCCTCTCCAGCCGCCGCCACCGAGCCGCCCGACGAGTACGCGTACCCCGACTACCGCGGCAAGGGCTGCGTGGACGAGAGCGGCTTCGTGTTCGCCATCGGGGAGCGCTTCGCGCCCGGCCCGGCCGCCTGCCCCTGCCTGTGCACCGAGGAGGGCCCGCTGTGCGCGCCGCCCGACTGCCCGCCGCTGCCCCCGCGCTGCGTCCACGTGGACACGAGCCAGTGCTGCCCGCGCTGCACGGAGCGGAAGAGCCACTGCGAGTTCCGGGGACGCACCTACCAGACCCTGGAGGAGTTCGCGGTAAGCGCGCCCACCCCACAGGGGGGGCCCCCACCCGGGAGAAGGGGCGCCCCATCCCCGTACCCTTCCCTCCCTGGAGGCGGGCATCCCTGCGCCGCACCCCCCCCACACACACACACACCCTCTTCCAGGGCGGCAGGCGCTGGCAGCAACCCGGGTGCCTCCCCTGGGATGGGGCTCCCCAGATACCAGAGGCCCAGCCTCCGGGGCAGAGGTTCTCAACCTGTGGGTCTCGACCCCTCTGGGGGTCGAAGGACCCTTTCCCAGGGGTCGCCTAAGACCATGGGAAAATGCAGATATTGACATCACGATGCATCACAGGAGCAACATGTCATGGTTGGGGGTCACCACCCCATGAGGAGCTGTATGCAAGGGTTGTGGCCTTAGGAAGGTGGAGAACCCCTGCTCGAGCCGCTGAGCCTCACAAGTGAACTTGACCTCTGGCTGCCCCACTTCAGCTCTGGGCCCCTGGCAGCTGCACCCGCTTCCAAATAGGGCTATCTGCCTGTGGGACCCCTCGGGGCGGGGGGGGGGGTGCTGTCCAGCTAGCTCAGAGCCAAGGAAGGGCCAGGGCTCCCACAAACAGGCCACCCCCCCCCCAGCCCCCCTGCCCTAGATTACGGCCGGGCCATCCTGAACGAACTCTAAACATTCAAAGAAAGCGCCTGCTCCCGGGTGCGGGGACGCAGTGGTCAGCAGACACCCAGTTTGGGGTAAAAACCTCATCTTTTAGGAGAGAAAGTGAGAGCATTGCCCCCCTGAGTGCCTGAGCGTGCCAGGCCCCAGGCTGGAGTTCAGACGCATGTGCACTTTGCCAACTGCGTGCCAAGCCGCCAAGCAGGTGACCGGCTGCTCTCTCCCGCGTGTGGGGACGAGGAGCCGAGACGCCGCGTTGTTAAATAACGTGTGGACGGCCGCCCCGCTCTCCAGAAGCCGGCTCCCGGGTCCAGCTCAGGGGGTCGAGTCCCGGGCGCATGCCTCTGCCCCCGTGGTTCCCGGGACCCGACGGTGCAGCCCGTAGGGGGGGCTGGTTAGGATGGAGCGGCTGCCGGACATGCATGCGCTGGCCCCAAGTGAATTTGGGGAGCCCTGACCCCCACCAGGTGCCCAGGAGACACCTGCAGGCAGTTGGACCATCCCAGCCCCCAGTTGGGATGGAGCCAGGGCCTGCCTGTCTGGCCTGGGCCCATGGCCTTGGAAGGCCAGGGGTTCCTGGGCAACAGAAGGCATCCTGGGACCCAGAGCCCCCAGAGCGGAGCGGGAAGGGCAGGTGGGCAGGGTCCTTGCTGGGGGTGCGTCCAGCAAGGGCCTGCTTGGGAGGAGTTTTGGAATTGAACCCCCAGTGCTGTGCAAACAGAAAGCAAGAGGATAGTAGGTCTATAGCAGCGGTTCTCAACCTGTGGGTCTCCATCCCTTTGGGGTCGAACGACACTTTCACAGGGGTCGCCTAAGACCATCGGAAAACACAGATACGGTTCATAACAGCTGCGAAATGACAGTGATGAAGTAGCAACAAAAATAATGTTATGGGTAGGGGTGACCACCCCATGAGGAGCTGTCTTAAAGGGCTGCGGCCTTAGGAAGGTGGAGAACCGCTGGTCTGTAGTGAAGTGGGATGTGGAGAAAGGTTGCCGGGGTTCAGAGTGGGGAGCCACGAGGTTCCGTTCTGGCTTTGCAGCCACCAGCCCAGCCTCCCCGCACCCTCGTCGTTATTCTCACCTGCGAGGTCAGGGGCCAGGCTACCCCCGCACCTCCTGTCTGTCCTCACAGTCCTTGATTTCAGCCCTTGGAGAGACAGGAAACTTGGGTGAGAAACCCCCACGGACCGGCCCGGGCCACACCCGTGAGCAAGCAGGAGCCCCGCCCTCAGGGTGCTCCCCGAGTCCTGGGGGCCCGGCAGATACCGGGCTGGTTGGGGTGGTGCAGCGTGAAGCAGAGGCAGAGGTGGCCACGAGCGCTGGGACGTCCCTGTGGAGGCCTGGGACCGGGCTGTAGACCCGGAGGGAGGGACCCCACCAAACCAGTGTCCTGAGCTTTCGGTCCGGAAGAAAATCTCAGAGTTAGAAGATCAAAGTCACGTTGGTGGTTTTGAATGACACACGAATTATCCATTGCGCCGCCTGGGGTTCCACAGTCATTTCTTAAAAGTGTCCCGGGAGGCGGGCGGAGGGGGGATTAGCAGTTGGATCTAAAATGCCCAGCGCCTCACAGAGGGGACGTTCATCCACCTGAAAGCCCGGGAGCGGGACATTCCACAGGCCTGTGCGGTCGGTCACTCACTGCCCAGCGGGGGACCCCGCGCGCCTGCCTCCTCCGGGTCGGGTCGGGTTGGGGCTCCTAGTCGACCCCCGTGTTCAAAACGGGTCGCCAAGTGGAATGTGTGTCAGACTCCGCAGGTGGGAGAGGGGGCAGCGGAGGGGAGACTGGGAGGCACAGTCTTGGAGGAAATAAAAGAGCCAGGAACCTGTTTTTGTTTTTGTTTTAAATATATTTTATTGATTTTTTACAGAGAGGAAGGGAGAGGGATAGAAAGTCAGAAACATCGATGAGAGAGAGACATCCATCAGCCGCCTCCTGCACGCCCCACAGTGGAGATGTGCCCGCCACCAAGGTACATGCCCTTGACTGGAATCGAACCTGGGACCTTTCAGTCCACAAGCCGACGCTCTATCCACTGAGCCAAACCGGTCTCAGCCAGGAACCTGTTTTTACAGCACGAACTGCTCTCTCCTCTTCAGCTGACTCTTCGTTCCTTTATTTTATTTATTTCAGAGGGGAAGGAGGAAAGAGAGAGAGAGGAGAGAGAGAGAGAGAGAGAGAGAGAGAGAGAGAGCTGCCTCCTGCACACACACATACACACACACACACCCAATGGGGACCAAGCCCTCAACTCAGGCCTGTGCCCTGACTGGGAATCAAACCGTGACTTCCTGGGTCATAGGTCAGTGCTCAGCCACGGAGCCACACCGGCCAGGGCTGACTCTTCGTTCTAATTTCCGTCCTGTGAAGCTCACCCAGCAGCAATGCTGGGATGCTGCTCGCCGTGTCCTTAGCTCGGTGCCTGCCCCTGCTGCGTGGCGGGGTAGACCCTGCCTGTGCCCTCTGTTGGCGTCGGAACACCTCCATGCATTTATTTCCCTGGCTCCGTGGGGCTCTGTGCCCGTCAGCTGGTGTCTGGATTTTGGTTTCCCTTCCCGCCGAGGGAGGGGTGTCAGAGGACGACTGTGGGAGGGTCAGGGGTGAGTTAGGAGCCCTCGGGGTCCCTGGGCTGCACCGATGGAGACTTGCATGGTGCCCACCCGCCTGCTTTGGGGACCTGGGCTCAGAGCGAGAACCCGTAGCCTGCGGGGTGCCTGGCCCAGGGTGCACGGGAAACGGAGGGGAGCGTAGGTGTTGCCTGAACCGCCGGTCGGGGTGCAGTCTGGTCAGGCTGTGAGCACCGGCTCCTTTGCGTGGAGGGAAGGCGGCGAAAGGGGAGCTGCCCCGGGGGCTGTTCCAGGGAGGCACACGGGACGGGGTCCGCCTGTTCCCTGCTCCCCCGGAGGAGGCTGTGGTGGGGGCTGGGCTGGGTCTGCAGGGCCTGCCCTGTGCCCGGAAGTGCAATGGCCTCCTGTGCCTTCCGTGCTTCTCCCTTTCGGGGGCATGTGTCCGCTGGCTGCCCTCGGTGCCCGGGGTTCCCTGCACTTCAGACCCGCCCTCTCCACCTCTCCATGTCCCTCGCCCATTGGGACACCCCCTCACAGCCTGGCTGACCTCACTCCGGCTCCAGCCGAATCCCGCGAGGCCGCTGCTGGCCGTGAGAGGGCACCCTCAGCCGTCCAGGGTGCGCGGCTCCCCGGTGTGTCCCGGTGAGAGCCCAGCACGGAGGACGCCCTGTGCCTCCCACGTGAGACCAGGTCCCTGTTTCACCTGCACCTGCAGGCGCCCAGCTCTGCACGGGGTGGGAGTGAGGAGGGGGGGCTGCCTGTGGGGTTGTGTGGTTGAGGAGTGAGTGTATTTCCATATACCCCCCAGGGCGTGCTCCTTGGCGAGAGAGAGCTGCCCTGACCCAGCAGCAGCTGCAGCAGTGGCGGCTGGAACTTGGGGAAGGCTCGGCACAGTCCTGCCAGCGGGAGGCGGGAGGCTGAGCTCAGCCGGGCGGGTGGCTCCCTCCCTCCCGGTGCCTCTCCCGGGCCAGCCGGCGGCCTCTCCTCCGTGAGCTCAGCCGTCATCCCTCGGCGCACGCGGTGTCCTCCTCTCCTCTGCTATCACGACATGGGCCATGCTGGGCTGGGGCCAATTCCTCTGACCTCCTTTTCACTCCCTTACCTTCAAGGCCCGTGCCCCACACAGCCCTCTCGGAGGTGGGGTGGCGGAACTGGAGCCTCTGGATGTGGGAGGGTGGGGAGGGTAGGACCCCTTGGTCTGTTGAGGGGTGGGGGGGAGGCACTGACCCCCGCTGACCTCCTAGGCCCGGGCCGAGCGAATGAGAGGAAAGGGCTCAGGCAGGTGAACCGTGAGCCTGAGTGGGTGTTCTGGAGAAGGCACAGGGGCGGGGAAGAGGGGAAGGAGGCAGTACACCACCTGCGGGGAGCTGGGTGCGGATCCCGGGTTCTGCCCGAGCTGTCCCGAGCGGCACTGCAGGGACACGGGGCCAGGTCCCGGTGTTTGTGTCCTCGTGACTGGCGGGCAGCTCTGCCAGGCCCACCGAGCAGTTGAGTTCACCCCATGCCCACGGGCAGGCCGGCAGCGGCTCACGCTGGATGTGCGAGGAGATGAGACACGATTCTGGTCTGAGCAACAGACCGGCTGTTCCCCACGTGGACGCTCCGGCCCCTGGGGAGGTGGCAAGAGAAACATGTCTGCCGGCTGGGCTGGGGTCCCGGGGGGCCTGGTGGGACTCGGCTCCGGAGATACGGCCGTGCAGGACCCAGCAGTGGGTGGCACAGTGCCCATTCGGCGTGTCCACACCGAGTTTCCTGCTGACCGGGAGCTCTGGTCCACGAGCGTGCACACCTGGGGGAAAAGGAGAAATGAATTATCAATGAGCGCTGCGCCCAAGGCTGTTTCTCGGCTCGAGGGCTGGCGACGGGCGGATGATAATGGCGAGAGTGGCGGCCAGTGACAGGCCGGCAGGGGCCACGGAGCCACACCCCCTCAGCCCCGGCGTCAGCGGCCGGCGGCCACCAGCCCTGCTGCCACATCGCATCTCGGTGTGTGTCCACGGAAAGACGCCTCACGGGAAGTTTGGAATCCAAAGCTCCCCCCCACAGAGCGCTCTTCCACGGTGACCCGGAGCCTGTGCCGAGGAAGGTTCGATCCTCTGTCTTCTCACAGGGGCGGGCGGATGCTCCCGGGGTGACATTGGTAACACGGACGGCACGGCTGCCATGGACCATGGATCATCTCACGCTGGTAAAGGGCGCACTCTTCCCGTTACAGCAGTCTGGTGTCTGCCCCTTTGCCGCTCCTGAGCGTGCGTGGGTTCCGAGTGAGACTCTGCAAACCCTGGTCTCCCAGCTTCTGCCTCCCGTCCGCAGCCACCTCCACAGGAACAAGTACACAAACACAGGGCGGCCCCACGCCCGTGTCCCTCACCCGCTGGGGAAACACAGCTCTAAAGGCTGCATGTGTCCAGGCCACGCGGTATCGGGTCGGCCCATGTGGTGGCGTGAACACCGCGGAGGTTCCGTGTGCAATGACGGGAGGGAGGAGCCACTGTTTACTCAACACCTGATTTGGGGGTGACTTACATGACAGACCGACGCGTTGGCCTTTTCTTGGTTTTATTTATTTATTTTTTTAAATATTTTTTTATTGATTTTTTTTCCAGAGAGGAGGGGAGAGAGATAGAAAGTCAGGAACATCGATGAGAGAGAGAGACAGCAATCAGCCACCTCCTGCACACCCCACACTGGAGATGTGCCCGCAAGCAAGTTACATGCCCCCGACCAGAATCGAACCTGGGACCTGACCTTTCAGTCCGCAGGCCAACGCTCTATCCACTGAGCCACACCGGTCTCGGCCTTTTCTTGGTTTTAAAGGAGAAACAACGAAGGCTCATCTCCACCAAGTCTGTGGGTCACTGTCACCCAGCGGGGCGGTAGGGGAGCTGGCAGCCAGTCCCACCTGCTGGACCCTGAAACCGTGCCCTCCCCACGCCGCCTCTTTAGCCCCATGGCCACATGACCACTTTACCGCACGTGGCCAGGCCAGGTGCATTCTGGGTGTGGCCGAGGGGATTCCTGGTCCTTGGAGCGTGGGCAGGGCGCCCGGGACCTCAGCGGTGTCTCGTGGATGCTGGGTCGGCTGGTGAAGTGTTTATTTGGGTGGGTTTGGGTCATATTTGACGCAAGCCACCCGGGATGCTGTAAAAATCTCTGCCCCTCGAAGAGTGCAATCGTGATTTGCCGTCCCGCTGCCGGGGCTGTGCTTCCTGTAACCCTTACCTCTCCCGGGAATCTCCAAATGTCTTCAATCCCATGTGCCAGAGCCTGCTGGCAATCGAACAGCAACCTGATTGAGGGGGTGAGGATAAGAAAAGACAGACCAGAAAAGATGGGGTTGGGAGGTCTGAGACTTGAGTCTGCAGCCTTGAGTTTAGGTCCAGCACAGTGTTTAAGCACCAGCAGAGGAGGGGGTGACACAGATCAGGTGTTTGCAAACACAGTCACTGACCTTCTAAGGAATCAAGACCTTGCAAGATCTTGCACAGAGGCATCAACATTTTTCCAGCCACGCTGTTTAGTTTTATGTCTAAACTCTGCATTCACATCTCTGTGCAGGGTGAGAGAGCAGAGAGCTATGTCTAGAATCTGCATTCAGAATTCTTTTTATTAAACTGAAGGGTGAGAAAGCAGAGAGCTATGTCTAGAATCTGTATTCAGAATTCTGTGTATTAAACTGAAGGGTGAGAGAGCAGAGAGCTATGTCCAGAATCTGCATTCAGAAGTCTGTTTATTAAACCTGCAGGTGAGAAAGCAGAGAGCTATGTCCAGAGCCTGCATTCAGGTCTCTAGTGCCCCCGTATGCCCGGGGCAACTCCCCATACCAATGAAAAAACACCATGCTTGCGTGTAGTTATTCAGAATATGATTTGAATATTTATTTGCCAGACACTGGTGCGGTGACTGGAGATGCTGTGCCAGCCACGGGCCACGGGGACCCGGGCGGTGACCTCGGGGTGGAGGTGTGCGGGGGGCACCACACGGGCTCGGCAGGAGCCGTGAAGCCACGCGTGCAGGCTCTGTTGTTGCCGTGGCTGCTTGTCTGTGACAGAGGCGGCGTCTCTGCCACTTTCGGGGGACAGGGCGGGCGTCTGCCTCCAGCAGAGGCTGAGGCCGGAGGCAGGCCCAGCGGCCGGTGCCCGCCCCGCTGGCCCGGGGCTGACCAGGCTGCCGGGAGCCTGCCCGCGGCTGCTCTGCTCCACACGCACCAGCTGCCAGCGGGCTGAGCGCGCTTGGCATGTTCTATTTCTGTCGGGCACCGGGGTGCGGCCGGGACACCGCGTGCCTCTCCCCGTGGCGGGGGGGAGGAGGAGGATGCCAGGCCACGGCCGGCCCTGGCCCCGCCCGCGGCGGACAGGCCCGGGAGGGAGGGAGGGAGCACGGGCGGCCGGCTTTCTCCGCCCTGTGGCTCTCCCGGCTGGAAGGATGCTGCTGCTGCTGCTGCTGCTGCTGCAGGCAGGACGTGACCACTGCCGGCCGGGGGACACGGAAGAGGGAGCCGGCCACGCCGCCACCGGGTGCAAAACTCACCAAATCCCGGAAATCCCGCGCGAGTCTTCTTCTGAGGAGCATGGCTCCCCGGGCCACGGAGGGAGGAATTTATCCCGGAGGTGGAGCCAGGATTCGGGAGCACATCTGTCAGCCCCATAGTAGGAGCTTCCACTGGTACCTGGGCCCGCCTGGGTCCTCAGAACGGGGTGCAGGGGACAAGTCAAATTCTGCATCTCCAGAAGCAGAGCAGACCTGCAGGTCTCACCGGAGCCTAGGGGAAGGGGCGGGGCCGACGCAGGGGGCGGGGCCGGAGCAGGGCCCTGAGTGAGCTGAACCACCTGCAAAGCCAAATTCCTGCTTCTAGGAGGAGCGGTTCCCCCCCCCCCAAAAAAAAAAAAACCCCAAGCGGATCCTTTTGTTTAAAGCAGCGGTTCTCCACCTTCCTAAGGCCGCGTCCCTTTAAGACAGCTCCTCATGGGGTGGTGACCCCCAACCATAACATTATTTCCGTGGCTACTTCCTCACTGTCATTGTGCTACTGCTACATGAATCGTCATGCAAATATCTGTGTCTCCTGATGGTCTTAGGGGTCTCGCAACCCACAGGTTGAGAACCGCTGGCTTAAAGGGTCCCACCCAGGCTGGTGTGTGACAGGCAAACGCCCTCCGCAGCAATCAATGTCCTCTCCATCCCGTGGGAAAGCACCCCTCCTCCAAGGACCCGGGAAAGCAAGGTCAAGAGAAGAGGACCCACAAGAAGACAGGACTCCAAGGCTAGCGTCCCGGAGATGAGCAGTCCCGTGAGACCCCGCTGCAGGGTGGTGAAAGCCGGAGCATTGGATGCACACCAGGAAACCCACCCCGAGCAGAATGCACGGTGCACACAGCCCGCCCCGGAACAGATGCGCGGCGCCTCCACACCTGCGTGCGCCAGCTCGGGAAAAGCAGCAGAGAACTCGGGGGGAATGAGTGACACAATAATTGGATTAATGTTCGCTGGAGGGTTTGACAGGGATCTGGGGAAAGCTGGGGAAACAGGCAGCGGAAGGGACGCCGAAGGAGCCCACAGGTTTTGGGGAGAAAAACGTCATTCCTGGGGAAGCTCAGCTTGAGGTGGATTTTGTGAAACCGGTGGGCATTCTCGAAGGCCCCCTCCTGCTGTCCGGGGCGCTGGTCCCAGACACCCCACGTTCCGGTCAGCCAGGAGCGCTGGCCCCGGCGCGTCCGGTGGGAAAATGCATAGCCGCTCGCTCCGAGGGCTCCTCTCCTGGCTCCTCTGACGTGGTGCCCGGGCAGTGTCAGCCGTGCACCGTGAGGCACCACCGGGCAGCCTGCGGGCATCTCCCTCCCCCACTTCCCCCCAGAGGCCGGCCTGCTGCGGCCTTCGCCCTCCTTCGCCGGCTCACCAGCGTCTCCCCGAGGTGTGCTGGTCTCAGAGCTCACACGCTCTGGCCAGGGCCGCTCGGTTCTTGGGTTCGGGGGGCTGGACCGGCACACGCACCATCAGTGTCAGCAGGTCCCACTCACACGCGTTCCTTTCCATTGCGGTGTCAGGAGCCGTGGTCCGCTCCTGGCCCAGCCCTGCCCGGTGCACAGTTGGGTCCCGGGGACACGGGGCCGAGCAGCGGGCGGGCAGGCCGCCCCGAGCACCGTCACCGGCCCGGCTGGGAGGGAGCCGGCTGGCCCCGCGAGGACGTGTCAGGCGGGAGCAGGCAGGGAAGCCATTCTGACAAGTGCTCCTGCCCTCCCCCCGCCCCCCGGGCCTGCAGGAGGGCGGCTGCTGAGGCCCCGGGGCCCGGGATGGGCTGTGCTCCGATGCCAACCTCTCCGCGCAGGTCACCCCACCCTTAGCTGGAGCAGAGCCCCTCTTTCCCCATCCCCGCACCCCAGGTCCCCAGGCAGCCAGGAGCTGCCCACCCTGCTCCTGGGGGCGCCACACTCAGGGGTCCTCTCTCTCAGGGGCCAGGCCTGTGTCTGCGTCCCTCCAGGCAGCGCTGGCCGGCCGGCCGTTCCTGGGAGCCGGCCCTGCGGTGAGGGGACACCGGGACCTGGAGGAGCTGGAGCAGCCGTTGGGGGATGTCCTGATGTGATGTCAGGATGCTGGGGAAGGGGCTCGGCACTAGCCAGCAGCACTGGGGAGGATGGTGTGAACCAGCCATGCCCGCGCCCGCCCACCTGCTGGCTGGCACAGCCCAGCCTCTGCCCTGCGGTGGGCAGCTCCCCGCTCCTGTGAAAATGGCGCCGCACGGCTGCTGCTCAGGCCTCTGCGGTGCTGGGCCCCGTCTTCCTCCCGGGCCTGGGAGCCGCGGCTCTGGGACAGTCTCCATGGAGTCCTTTGTGTGCACGCCCTGTCCGCGGGGCGAGAGACAGAACCACAGGCCTCTCCCCCGGCTCCAGCCTCTCCCCCAGCCCCAGCCTCTCCCCAGCCCCGGCCTCTCCCCCAACTCCAGCCTCTGCGGGCTCCCTGCATCTGGTGCCAGGGATGAGGCTGTGTGGGACTGCTCTCTCCCTGGAGGAGGGGGTGGAGGGGCGCAGGGCCCAGGCACCCGCGCTGGCCCGGGTGAGGGAGGAGGATGGCACAGCACTGGGAGCCAAGGATGCAGGTCACAAGGTATGGGGGAGGCCACAGGATGGGGAGGCAGTCCGAGGAGTGAGGGGCAGGCTGTGGGGTGGGAAGGCCAGGCCGTGGGGGGGGGGGGAGGCCTCGGGGTGGGGGGCAGGCTGCAGGGTGGAAAGGCAGTCTGAGGAGTGAGGGGCAGGCTGTGGGGTGGGAAGGCCAGGCCGTGGGGTGAGGGGGAGGCCTCGGGGTGGGGGGCAGGCTGCAGGGTGGAAAGGCAGTCTGAGGAGTGAGGGGCAGGCTGTGGGGTGGGAAGGCCAGGCAGTGGGTGCGGGGGGAGGCCTCGGGGTGCTGTCTCCCATCCCTGCGGATGCACTCTGGGTGGAGATGGCGCGTGGAGAGGCCTTGGCTGGTTGATGAGACAGTTTGAGGTCAGGGAGCTGGGCCGGGCGGGGAGGTGCGGGCTGAGGCGCCGTGGGAAGGAGGCGTGACCGGCATCACCGCCAGGCTGCCGGCGCGGGAGGGGCTGGGGAGCCGGCAGGGGGGCAGGGGGGCCGGGACAGGCCCGGAGACGCTGCCCAAGTGGCCGGAAGCTGCAGACCCGGGTTCGGGCCGCCCCCCGGCCCCCCGACTTGCCCGGTGGACTCCTGGAGGGGCCCAGCCTGCAGCGGCCTTTCGCTCCGTGAGGAGCCAAGCTGACCAGCCCTGCCCGGCCCTGACCCCGACCCCCAGCCCCCGTCCTGGCCCAGACCACAGGACACGAGAAACCCCAGTTTGGCTGGAAGGGAGCCTGCCTTCCCTGCACCTGCTCCCCTCCACTGGGCACCTTGGGGAACACAGGCCTCGGCTGCAAAGGGCACGGTCGCCCTCTGGTGGCCAAGCCGTGACATGACGCCGGGCAGCTCCATCTGTGCAGGGCCACCTGCTGGCCTGGGTGAGGGCTGTGTCTGTGCCTCTGGATGCTCACTTCCAGGCGGGGTCCCAGGGTGGGGCTGGGGTGGAAAGGGCAGCCAGGCCTCAGTGGCGGCAGCAGCAGCCGGCAGCCCTTAGGTCAGCACCCGTGGCGAGAGGTCTGTCCTCGGCGGCTCCTCCCAGGTTCTGGGGTGCAGCTCTGAGGTGCCAGGCTCTCCAGTTCGAACCCGAGGCCAGAGGTCAGCCCTCGGCTGCTCTGACCGCTCTGGATGCCCCCCTGGGAATGGGGACTGAGGCCATGGGCGGTTGGGAGGTCTGTTTAATGTCCATGTCACACCCCTCGGTCCTGCGTGCATCAGGGACCGGCATTGAGGGGTCTCCCCACCCCGTGACACCCTTCCCGCAGCTGCAGCCTCCGCTCCGGGCAGAGCTGGGCCCCCGGGGAAGTGGGTTCCTCGCTCGCGTGGCAGGGACGGCAGGAGAGGCCTGGGTGCTGGGAGCGTTTCTCCCCCGGTGCTGGGGTACCAGCCCAGAACCCCCGTCAGCCCAGGTCCCCCCACAAACAGCTGGCAGGGGTCCCGTCTCCAGTGGGTGCCCACTCACAGCCCCATCGCAGTTTGGCTCCTGGGGCGGGTCCCCACATGCCTTTCTCCTCCTCCTGGACACAGCGTGACAGACAGACCGTGTGTGCGGCTCCTGGGAAAAGCGGCCCCCCCACCTCGCCGTACCCCCTGGTGGCCCTTCCAGGAACAGCCGTTGGGCTGATGGAGGGACCCAGCGGGGAGCAGGGGCTGAGGGCGCACAGCACACCCTGGAGTTGCAGCCTGGTGTCTGGAAGGACAGGTCCCTCAGGGGATGGGCAGGGGGGCAAGGACCACGCACAGGATGCCAGGAGCCTCTGCTCAGGAAGGGCTGCGGGGGGGGGGGGTGGGGAGAGGAGCTGGCACCCTGAGGCGGGGGCATCTCCCCACAGAGAGCGGCGGCTCCTGCCTGCATTGGGAGGCCCTGAGAGCACAGGGGGTCCTGCCCGGGCTCCTGACTCAGTTTCCCTCCCTCCGGGGCCCCTCACTGTCTCCCTCGGGGGCAGGCAGGGTGCGGGGGCTGGTGGGGGCACTCTCGGACTGGGGGGAGGGCTGGTCCGCATGTGAGCAGTGTGGGAACTGATAGCCGCAGCATCCTGTAACCTCCACCCAAACCGGACTTCCTCTGAGCCTGGGCCCTCCACTGGGAGCTGAGGGGGACCCTGGCCTGTGTCCCCCCGAAAGCCACGGGGAGAGCGGTTCCCCTGCCTGGGACACGGGTGCCTTCCCAGCGTCTGGGGGGAGAGAGCGGGTGTGTGCTAGGGGGTGGGAGGGAGAGAGACAGGCTTGTGGGGGAGAGAGGCGTGTGGGGGAAGGACAGGCATGTGCAGGGTAGACACAGGTGTGTGTGTGGGGAAGGACAGGCGTGTGTGGGGGAGAAACAGGTGTGTGTGTGGGGGAAGGACAGGCATGTGCAGGGTAGACACAGGTGTGTGTGTGGGGGAGAGACAGGCGTGTGGGGGGGAAGGATGCCGCTGACGTGCTGTGTTGCAGGTGTCCCCGTGTGAGCGCTGCCGCTGTGAGGCCAGCGGGGAGGTGCTGTGCTCCGTGTCCGCGTGTCCCCAGACCGAGTGCGTGGACCCCGTGTACGAGCCCGACCAGTGCTGCCCCATCTGCAAAAACGGTAGGTGCCTGCTGGGTGGGGGGTGGGGGGTGAGGGGGGGATGGGTCTCCTGGGTCCCCTCCTCCACTGCCCCTCCCCCACGGCTCCCCTGCTGATTCCCAGCCGGGAGGTGGGGAGAGGGCCGGTGCCCCCATCCCAGGGCACGGCTCTATGACTGACAGGCCCGGGCGCCTGGAGCCGCTCAGTGGGAGGGAAGGAGTTTTGTCGTTGTTGTTGTTTTAAAATATATTGTTCCTGATCTCAGAGGGGGAGGGGGAGGGAGAGAAACATCCACGCTGAGAGAGAACCTGGGACCGGCTGCCTCCTGCCCCCACTTGGGGAGGGAGCCCACCCCCCGGGCCTGTGCCCTGACGGGGAATCAAACCCTGACCTCCCAGTTCGTTGGTCAGCGCTCAGCCACGGAGCCACGGGGCCAGGCCGCTTCCTTCCCTCTGCCGGCCTCTCCCTTCCCTCGCCGCACGTGGTGATGGTCCCGGGACACACAGGCTCCGGCCGGTGCCCCACTCGGCGCTTCCTCTGCCCGCTGGGTGCGCTCCACGTGTGATCCTTCCGTGAGGCCAGCCCCAGCCCCTCACGGAGACCCTCTCGGCCCCACAGGCTCCACAGAGGCGGCCCAGCCTGAGTGCCAGGTCCCAGGCTGCTGTCCAGGCTGTGCCCCCCACATCTGCCTCCGTGGCACGCTCCCTGTCCGCTGGGTTCGCAGGGCCGATGCTCAGCACAGGAGCTGCCTGCAGCTCGCAGGCCCGGTCCAGCCAGGGCGAGTGCCAACGGGGGCCCGATTGCCTGCCGGTCGCTCTGCAGATCCGCCCTCACCATCAGCCAGGCCTCGGGACCCTGCCCGGGCAGGGACTTCCTGCCGGGGCCTCCGGCGAGGAATACAGGGCCACGCGTGGTTTGTGCTGACCTGTTCAAGCACAGACACTCCCTGTCCCTGAGGGTGGGTCTTTGAGTTGTCCATTTGCGTGTAAAGTCGCCTGACGGTTTTCCCAGAGCCGGCACAGTGTCACACGCCCCACCATTTGTGGGTGGGGGTCCTGGAGACGCAGCATCCTCACTGGCACATGGTGCAGTGGTACCTCGAGATACGAGTGCCCTAACATACGAGATTTTTGAGATACGAGCCATCGAGCGAGCGATTTTTGCTTTGAAATCTGAGCAACAGTTGAGATAGGAGTCATCTCGCAGATCGGCCGGCTGCACACGACCCACCCGTTTACCGCGACTGTAGCGGCATCCTCCACCACACCTGAGCTTGGTGGGGTATTTTACCCAGAGAGCTCGAGAATGGTATTTACGTGCATAAAACCCAACTGGTAACAAAGATTGAAGAAGGATGCATTGAGAGAGACAGGTGTGGGTGGCTGGTTTCCGTTGTTACACGCCAAGCAATGTTGTTGTCTGCAGCTTTTACTCAGACCCTGTTTGCAAACCATGATCGCATGTGCACAGAATGCCTACGAGTATTTTGGGGCCTGGCACGATCTTCCCGGATCTTGACATGCGGAAGTTACATGTGTGTGTGCACTCTGAGAGGAAACCCACACCCCTCTCCATACATGCAGTTTGTTCCCCTCAGCGAGAATGGAGGTCACAGGTTCACGCCGCCTTTGTTCTGCCCTGAGCAGCGTCTGAAGTACGTGAGCACGTGTGCACCACTCACCGCTGAGGAAGACAGCCAGGGATGGCTGGAACCTTGAGCCTCCGAAGGCCCAGTCTGCTGCTCTGTTTGTGCCAGGAGGAATTGCTTTTCCAGAGGAGGATGTGTGGCAACTATTGGGAGCTGGTTGAGAACCTTAACGGGAACGACCTAGTTCTTCCCAGAGGTTCTGATTCAACATACAGTGTCACCTTGAGATACAAGTTAAATTCGTTCCATCACCTTGAGGCGTGGGAAACTATGAGACGCTCGAGTCGAGGTAAACTGGTGGGTCGTGTGGAGCCGGCCGATCCGCGCGATGACTCCTATCTCAACTGTTGCTCGTATTTCAAAGCAAAAATCGCTCGCTCGACGGCTCGTATCTCAAAAATCCCGTATGTTAGGGCACCCGTATTGAGTTTTTACAGAGAGGAAGGGAGAGGGAGAGAGAGTTAGAAACATCGAAGAGAGAGAGACATCGATTAACCGCCTCCTGCACGCCCCCCACTGGGGATGTGCCCGTAACCAAGGTACATGATGGTGACTGAAATTGAACCTGGGACCTTTCAGTCTGTAGGCCGATGCACTCTCCACTGAGCCACACCGGTTTCAAGCAAAGATTATTTAAGATTAATTAACTCACACAGTGGCCGACGTGGCCGGTGGGCAGGGCCCCCGAGGGGCCATCTGTTCATGAACGTAGCAGCGCTGTCCTCCTGGACCACTCTTAAGTAACCGTGGTTACGCTGCAGGAAGGGGGCGGGTGCGTCCCATCAGCTTAGACTCCTCTGTCCTTCGTGAAGAGGGTGGGTGAGACCGGACGGGGACGGGGACGCCGGGCGCCTGATGAACCCGCCGTGCGTGCGTCTGTCTGTCTGTCTGTCTGTCTGTGCGGCCGCACCACCAACTGTCTCTGTGTTTCAGGTCCCAACTGCTTTGCGGAAACGGCCGTCATCCCCGCGGGCCGCGAGGTGAAGACGGACGAGTGCACCGTGTGCCACTGCACCTACGAGGAGGGCACGTGGCGGGTGGAGCGGCAGGCCATGTGCACGCGCCACGAGTGCCGGCAGCGGTAGTCCGGGGAACGCCGGCTCCTTCCGGAACATTCTCCGCGGTGGACGTCCTGGAGGACTCTGGGAAGTGCCGCCCAGAGGGAGACTTTGCTGGGGAACCGTGGGGGCCGGTGGGGACGTTGGCTTTTCTGGGTTGCGATGGCTGCAAGAGAAGGAGAAGGATCTATTTCACAATAACGCCCCCGGGGACTGTGGGCGCCGAGCCCCTCTCTCAATAAATGTGCTATTTTCAGAGCAAGTACCGCCAAGCTCGCTCGTCTCTCCGCCCCCCTGTCAGAGCTCGCCCGTGTTTTCCGGAGATGCCCATTAAAACGCTGTGCTGCCCACCGTCCACCCTGTGCACCTGTTCCGTGCTGACCCGTCACGTGACGTGGCGGGGGGGCTGAGCCTCCCTCACACCCCGGAACGCTGTGCCCACAAGCAGGTCATGAGATGAGGGGGCTGATCTCTCCCGGGGTCCTGCCCACAGTCTGTCTCATGGCAGAGGCGGTGCTGTCCTTAGAAGATCCGGAAGCAAAGGCAAGACGACCGTTGGAGGGCGACCCCCGTCCTCTCCTCGGCAGGGAGGCTGCCGGGTGCCCGGGCGCAGTTTCCCCCGCTCGGTTTGGAAAGTAACGCTCCCCTCTCCCGCGAGCCGGGCCTGAGGTGTGCGGGCAGTGCCGCGGGCAGAAAGGCCTGCTTCCCCGGGAGCCACAGGATGCTTCCGGTCCCAGGCCCCGACTTCAGATCCCCCCCCACCCCCGCTCCAGTGCAGCGAGAAGCAGCCGGCCCGGGCGCCCATGCTCCCCTCTCCACGGAGGAGCCCCCGCTGCTGCTGGCACCTGGCCTGGCCTGGGCACCTGGCCTGGGCGACGGGCAGCCGCTCCCTTAGGATGAGCACCGGGTCCTGCAGGTGCTCCTTTTCCTGGGGCTGGATCTCTCCAAGTCCTGCGGCTTTCCGTATCCTGACGTGGCTGCCCAGCGTGAGGGGACGTGGGCGGGTGGCGCCCTGCACCTTTCACGGCGTCAGGGACACAGGAGTGGCGGGCACTGTGTTTGCAGTGAGTGGCGGGCACCGTGCAGCGAGTGGCGGGCACCATGTTTGCAGTGAGTGGTGGGCACCGTGTTTGCAGTGAGTGGCGGGCACCGTGTTTGCAGT
>PVJN01025712.1:0-29883 GCA_004026805.1 Lasiurus borealis | reverse complement strand
GGGTAAGTGGTGAAATGAAGAGAGCTCCAGGCCCTGGGCCTCTTCTGTTGCACATGTGTGGTGGCTGGAGAAATGCATGTGAGTATAGGAATAACTGCCAACCAAAGTCAGCGCTGGAGGCTCTCAGAGCCAGTGGCTATTCACTTGCGCAGCAAGAGTTTGATGAATAGTTCTTTCCCTGTTGCTTTCCAATCAATCATCCAGTTTTGATGGCCTCTATTTTCTTCCACCATTTGTTCTAAAGGGCAAAGGCATATTAAATCAGGAGTTGACTTAATTGCCAGTTTAAAACAATAAAAATCCATACTGTAAACCCATTAGCAAACTGCTCATTACACGAATCACCAACCTACTTCTTGTGTATATGAACTGAGACAAACAGTGACTAATGACATTAAAAAGCAGCAACAATGCACTGAACCAAAAATTAATGGCTATGTCAGGGACAGAGAAATTCCAGTCACCTCGAGTGTTTACACCAACCACTCAGATGAAACCTACTGGGAAGTGGTGACTCATGGTACCCTGCAGGAAAGGGTTAGAGATAGGTATCTGATGCCCCTCTCTGTCTGCCCAGTCTCTCTTAGCACCGTAACAACCATGATTATGAAATTGCATTCTCTAGTGCTTAGGTCCTAACCCTAACCAATGGAAGGACTTCAGTTAGAACACAAAAACCTAACCTTCTAATCTTCCTGAACACTGGCCTAAACAGACACCTTCCTGCATTGTTTTAATTGGGTAGAATTTCCACCCCATTCTAATCCGACTCAGTCCTAATTTGCTTGTTGTTAACAACCCCTGAGGAATTTATTGTCATACAAAGAGGAAGAAAGGTAAAATGCAACCCCCACCCCCTCCAACCCCCAACAGACTCTGCTTTGGAAATACACCCTTTAAAAGATCATTTCTCTCTTACCATATGGTCCAGCAATCGGGCCCCTTGGTATTTTTCCAAAGGAGTTGAAAACTTACATACACACAAATATCTGCACAAGGATGTTTATAGCAGCTTATTTTTAACTAGAAGCCTGGTGCACTAGGGAGGGGGTGTTCTTCAGTTCAACCTGCACCCTCTCCGATCTGGGCTCCCTTGGGTGATGTCTGACTGCTGGTTTAGGCTCGATCCCCTAAACAGGCAGTCGTACATCCCTCTCACAATCAGGGACTGCTGTCTCCCAACCACTCACCTGTCTGCCAGCCTGATCAATCCCTAATGACTTCCCTGCCAGCCTGAATGATGCCTAACTGCTCCCTTGTTGGCCCGATTGCCCCAACTGCCCTTCCCTGTATGCCTGGTCATCCCTAACTGTCCTCCACTGCTGGCCTGATCACCCACAACTACACTCTCCTGGAGGCCATCTTGTGCAAGGTCAATTTGCATATTACTTCTTTATTATATAGGATTGACAAAATTTGGAAGCAACCACGATGTTCTTTAGTAGGTGAAGGAATAAATCACGGTGGTACATGCAGAATATTATCCAGAGCTAACAAGAAGTATTGAACCATAAGAAAACAAGGAGGAACCTTAAATGCATATTGCTAAGTGAAAGAAGCCAATCTGAAAAGGCTACATACTGTATGAGTCCAGCATATGACATTCTGGAAAAGGCAAAACAGCAAAAAGATCAGTGGTTGTCATGATGGGGAAAAGAAGACATTTTGGGGGGCCTAGAAATCTGAATCTGTGCCAGTAACTTAATGTACATTCTTGATAGCCTATAATTAAGTCACTGCCCCTTTCTTCACAATTTGGAGATCTGTTTACCTAAGTACTCCCATTTTACAGAGGCCATAAGCCATGAACAATACACAACGGCTGGAGGGGGTTGTCAGCACTGGCACCAGGCCCGGCCTTTAGGTATCGTCTCATATCCCCTATCCCAACACATGGGGCTTTTTACAAAGCCTGAGAAAGATCTGGAAGTCCCATCCCTATCTGGGGGACAAAGAAATCAAAGAGGATAAAAGAAGAGCTTCTACCATATTGATTTGCTCAAGATTTGGAGAGGAACAGGCTGGCAGGCAGGCGAGTGGTTGGGAGCCACCGAGTCATTGTACTAGTACATGTAAAACATCTGAAAATAAATGTTTTTTTCCTGTATCTCTAATACTTCTGCATATTTTTCGGTCCCCTGGTAAATTCTGTAACAGTCAGGGGTTGGAAGACGGTACTGAGTGGAACACTGAGGATCTTTAGGCCAGCACATCTACTCCGTACAATACTACAATGAAAATACATGTCATTATTACTCCACATTTGTCCAAACCCATAGAATGCATAACACCCAAGAGTCAACTTTGGGTGATTATGACATGTTCATCAGTTGGAAAAATGTACCAGCCTATGGGGGATGTTCACAATAGGCAAGGTTATGCGTGTGTGGGGGCAGGGGATATAGGTGAAATCTCTGTACCTTCTTAATTTTTCTGTGAACCTAAAACTAAAGACTTAAAAAAATAATAAAGTCTTCATAAAGGAAAAAAAAAAAAAGAACAGAAAATAACTCCCCAAAACAAACATAAAAAGATAATTTCTCTCCAGGAAAGCAGAGCAGAGCTTGCAGGCTTGGCTGTGGCATGCCCCCAGGGCCCAGGAAGGAGGCTGGGCCTGGCTGGCGAGAAGTGGCCTGGCCATGATCTCACGGTGCCAATGCTCCTGCAACTGTCCACCACGGCAGGACCAGCTACACAGAGTTATTGAGACTTAAGTGAATAAAGCAGGAAGCTAACTATGCAGTTCGCACTAGCCTCATTTCAAGTGCTCATGGCTACTGTCCTGGACAGCACGGGTTTGGAACCTTTCCATCATCTCAGGAAGTCCCACTGCTGGCTAACGCTCCTCTAGAGTCAGCCACAGAAGATTCACCTGCCGGTTCAGTAAAATCACAAATCAGGCATGCATGTGGTTCGGGACCCCCATTCACAGATTCCGAATGGCACCTGAGCAACGGACATCTTTTCCACGGGGGACAATTTCCAAAGCCAGGGCTGGAAAGGGCTTGGGAGGCGTGTTAACTGCATCAGCGATTGAAGAGCAACTTCTCTTTTGCAATCCTTGCTGGTTTGACAGGCTCCTGCAGAATTACATCACTTCCTAAAAAAACAGGCAAACACTTCTCCTTCAAGTTAGCACCTACCCAAACAAGCAGGAAACAGGAAATGTTCACGTTTCTAGGAGGCTGAAGCCAGCGCAGCAGCAGCATCGTGCGGGCGTGCGGGCGGGAGGGAGCCCCCGTGCCCGCTGACATGAAGGCTCCTCGCGCTGCCCTCCTCCGTGCCCTGGTAATCGCGCTCTTCCTCACTGGCCGGGCTCAGGGTAAGCTACCTCCACTGCAGGCAGGAGGAGAAGGAAGCCTTGTTTGGTGCCCGGGGCTATACAGAACTCTGCTGGGGAGGCGAACACCCAGAAAATGTAATCCTTTTTTGTGTGTGTGTGAAAAAAGTACAGGAAATTCGAACTGTCTTTTTAAGGTAGTGGGGTGGGGAGGGTGAACTTGCCTTTCCCTGCAGCTATCAAATCGTGCTCTAGCTCGACCGCTTACTGTGACCTCCCTGCAAATCTTTTTGTCTTCTAAGATATGTGGGTCCCTGTAATTTACCAGCTTTAACGGGCATATTAAGAAAGCCATAAAGTCTTTTGGCGGCTCATGGAAAAGAACGTTTCCTTCAGCTGAAACAGAGAAATAATAACACATTTGATTTTAATAGTGTGGGTTGAGAAGTCTGCTGGTTTCAAAAACTCCTGGAAAAAAAAATTGTGGTATGGAGATTTACTACTGGAAAGTATACGAAAGAAAAACATAAACTTAGAAAAATGCAAACAGGAAATTATCTGAGGCGTTTCCCAGGCACCCACTCTTAACTTTTCAAGAAGGGACTTTCATTTGTTATTTTTATTTGATCTTGTTACTTTGGGAGAGTAGCAAAATTGAAAATTTCTTTGAGTTGATGGTTACTGATGCTTTGTTTAAAAAAAGTGATATGAGAATAATCGCAAATCAACGCTATTGAAAAAAAAGGCAAAAATGTTAAATCTAATTCTTTTGAGCCAAGAGCAGCTATTGGTTTATACCCTTGACCGTTGTTAGAGCAAGCATGGTCACCCTCAAGTGCTTCTTACGGTTGTGTTGACTCGCCCTTGGGTAAGTAAACTTGCTGCCTGTGGTTTCTTCAGTGCATGCTACCTGCTTCTGGTGTAGGGCAGAACTTCAAGCAACAGGAAAGTTCTCAAGCTGCAGTTCTTTAAATAGGATGGGGCATTAGGCACTGATGAGACCCCCACCCCTCCAATTTCTCTTCCCAGGGGAGTGCTCTCCACATGGTCCCTCCAGGCTTTTGAGCTGGGAAATAAAAGGTGAAAGGCAAACCATTCCAACTGAAAAGGTGTTTGAAATTGAGGTTAGCGTTTAAAATAAGTTTGGGGGACAATGTTTTTATGCACAAAGTTTTGGAGCTGGAAGGGAGCCTAAAGGAACCTCGAGCTGCACCGGGGGTCCAGGGGAGGCAGAGGAAGTTGAGATGTCTGAATCCCTGCTAGTCAGCTTTTCTGTCATAGACTCCAGGGTTCTCTCCTCTAGCCCAGGGGACCACCCACGCCCCTTGCCAAACCATGAACTAGACTCCTTTTTCCTCAAGGCACCCCTCAGCACCCCCCAGGAAGGGGAGCCTAGCCATCCCATTTCCACCTCTTGTAACCCTTATGACTGCCACAAACACCCATCTGAGAGTAATACTAACCTTGCCTGGGGATTTTCTTGAGCTTCTTAAAAAATGAATAGAAGTATTTGCAATTGGGGAGATATAGAAGGAAAATCTGAAGAGATTCAATCCTTAAAACTTCTCTTTCTGAGACCCTACCTGATCATGTGATTCTTCCACTTCAAGACCTCTAGTGACTCCTCATTTATGCTCCTTGGACACACACCCATCTCCTTCCCGGTGGCACCTCCTTCCATGTGTCCTCCCACTCCCGAGCCACACCCCTCTAGTCACACTGAGCTGTAGCGTTACAGGTAGTGTTAGCATGTCAGAAGTCAAAGATGAACAGCTGCATTTAAATCACAGATGATAATCTGCATTGTAGTCAAGCACAGGGTTTATCTAGCTAATCCAACACATTTATTGGGCCCTTCCTGGATTCCCCAGGTCTGAAGATACAAAAATGCCACTTGCAAAATGCGTGTATAATCAAAGGGTATTACTTTGAGATTAGTCGAGGAAAAGGCTATTCTAAACTAAAGACTGAATATATATATTTTTAAATTAATTAATGTGTATCCTTTTGATCTGAGGGTTTCTAAGACTTGAGGATATGCGTTGGTTTATAGGTGTCACACTTGTATTTCCTTGGAACTGTCTGGTGGGAGAATCCAATGTCCTGAACAGCCCTACATTCCCCTGTGAGCATATTAAGGGATATGTCTCAAACGAGGCCTTTAATAACCCTAATCAGGCAACATTATCTAATACCTGCAGTTCCTTGAGGCCTGACTCATTACCTCTGAGTCAGCATCTTTCTCTTTATGTAGATTGAGAGCCTGATGAAGAACTGATGACTATCCTACGTGAATAATCCACTTAGAAGTTACCAGGAGGCAAATGAGAAAACAGCTTTTCTGGGATTTGGACCAAACAGAAGAGCATAGTGAAAGGAAAGGTCTGGGCCCAGGTATCTTGGCCAGTGTCAAATGCTAAGAAAGTTCAGCCTCAAGGGGTGACATTCTGCCCCCAAAGTGAAAGGAGGCATGCCTACCTCATGCCTTACCCTGGGCCCTGTCAGTGTCAGCTGAACACTGTCAGCAAGCTAAAAGCAACTTCTCAGATACCAAAGGCACGGGAATTATTAGCTGCTGCAGGCAGGATGGTTTGTAGAAAGAAAGTCAAGGGCAGAAGGCAGAAACAAGGTGGCTGCCCCTGTTTGGGTGGCCAGAGTCAAACACCGTATTTGACAGAGAGGACTGGGAGATAGTCTGGGCTGTTTCAGAAGAGTAAGAACCATGTAATTACTGATTAATGAACCTTGAGAAGAAGATAAAGAACAGAAGAAAATACCAGTTGCATAAACGAAGTGGCACTTTCTGACACTGTCCTCCTTTTAATGAGTGTGACTGCCACCTGCGATTTTCTGGGACAGTCCCAATGAAGTAGTAATAACGTTGCTAGGGAACATATACAGTGCTCCTTAGATGCCAAGCACTGTTCTAAACACTTTGCATTAACTAATTCATTTAATTCTCATCACAGCCTTATACAATGGGAACTGGGATCCCTGTTTTACATATGAGAAAACTGAGGCACAGAGAGGTTAAATCATTGGCCCAAGGTCACACAGCTAGGCAGTAGATCTAAGATTCAGCTTTAGGAGTCTATGCTCTAACCGTACACAGTACTACATTGCCTCTGGGTTTTCAGGCTATGTGTCTAGTTTCAGGTTTGGAAAAATATGTCTCTGGTGCCTTCCCAACTGTAGGTAGACACATAAGCTCTTGGCTGGGCTCTAAGTTAATAAAGAAGTTGTTTGTGGTGTGGTCAGAGGCTGGCCGACAGGGAAAGGAATGGTGAGAGTCGGGTTAAACTTTGGCCCGGAGTGGGGGAAGGGAGGGGCTGAAAGGTATAGAGTGAACAAAACAGAATCTGGGGATTAGCATAGTTAACACCAGAAGCAGGTAGATCAATGCTGAAGTCACTGGATAAGAGGCTTCAGAGTGTGGGAACCAGGGAGGAAAAGCCCAGCCTTGCTGTGGGAGAGAACTGACCCAAGGACCAAACATACACACACACACACACACACACACACACACACACACACACACACGTGCCAGAGAGGGATCTACTGAGGCTTAAAGTCCCTCTGCGCTAAAAGGATGACCAAGAAAATCAGAAAGGGCAGGATCTTGGCTGGGATTACTCAATTCTGTAAAGAAACAACGCAGCCTGCAATTTGCCTACTCGTGTATAGTTTATATAGTTTGCACCACCCTCGAATATTGGCAAAGATGTGGAGAAACAGGAACTCTGAACCGCTGCTGGTTCAGATACCCTCACCTAGTCTATCTTGCTGCTTAACATATCCATTGGGCTTTTAATTTCAGCTATCATATTTTTTATTTCCAGAAAAATCCTTTATCTACAATATATTACATATATTGTGTCTTGGTTTTATTATCTTGTTGTGTTATTTATCCTTTTATGTCTTTATTTTAAACATATTATTATTCGATAACTTTTATCTGAAGATTTTGTAGACCTACTATTATACTTGTGGCTTGTATCTGTCAACTCCTATTCATGATGGAAATCTTGGGGTCACTGAGGGCAGAACCTGGCACACAGAGGGTAGCAGAACCCCAAATTTTCTGATTCTATCACCAAGCTACTGTAAATATTTAACCAGTACAACCCCGGCTCTGTTACCACAAAATAGAACTTGAAAGAAACTCAGACAGGGATGTGCTGGGCTTGAGGAGGGCCGGTGCTTGGACTTCAGACTTTAAAACTTCAGCTTGGGATGGGGAGGGGCAGGCTTCTGGGGTCAGCCTTCAGGAGTCACAGAAGGAGGTGCAAAAACCTTATTAAAGGTGCAAACCGGAGTAATCAGTGGAGCCAAGTTGCTAACCAGAAGCAGGTAATCAAGGAAACCAAAGTGATTGCCAAAGAGAAAGAAGTAGACAAAACCAAATTCAAAACCAGAGGAGGGGCCAGCCCACAGTGTCAGGATGATGGATGATGGTGGATCCGCCTGGGGTGGCACACCTGGCTTGGACTTTAAATGTTACTGAAATCACTGCAGTTACTTATTTTTTCTCCTTCTTTCTCTTTCTCTCTCTCCCTCAATTCCTGTCCCTCTCTCTCTTGTTTTTTTAATCCTCAAGCCTCCATCTATGGACAGTTCCTGTGACAATCTTCCTCACAGCTCTTGCTGTCTCAACCAACTCCATAGTAACCTCAAAATAATAAAAAATAGTAACTGACCTTTCAGCTAAGAATGATTTAAAAAAAAATTATCTTTTAAGAACTTACATAATAGCCTGTATTTTGCCTCTTGGCCTTCAAGATCTAAAATACTTATTCTGTGATCCTTTAAGAAAAAGTTGGCTAACCACTCTAGTCAATGTTGAGATATTTAATGTAATACCGTGTTATCCGTTTAATTTTTCTCTATTCTTTTTGATAGGCATACATTTACAATGAAAAATAATGCCAGAGCCTGTTGCGCTCTTTCCCAGCACTCCCATGTCCCCATCTCTCTCTCCTCCATCGTTTAGAGATTTCCCCAGTCTCCTTGAAATACATTTTCATTTTCTCACTTTCCATTCATTTCTCGGCCCACTGTAATCTGGCTACCATGTCAATCACAGCACTTTCTTTATCTAGGGTACCACTGCCTCTTAATAGCTTAATCCACAGGACCCATTTCTATCCTTAATTTATGTTTTTCTCTGTGCCATTTAGCTCAATTAACCAACTAACAACAATTACAACACCACGTTACCAACTAACAAATGTTAGAAGAATATTTAGGCTGAGTTCTAGGTCAGTCATTGAATTAGTAAGAAACCATCTCTGGAAAAAAAAAAGAAAGAAAGAAAAGAAACTTCCAATGAGTAAGTAGAATAAGACCAGGAATCCAAGGATGGACCATCATCGTTAGAGAATTTATCCATGTGATTCATCCCATTAAAACTAAATGAGAACAAAATAATAGGATTGCATTAATAACTATTGAAAAGAGGTCAGTAAGAGAGTAAGGATAGCGCAACATCAGTTAACTCCAGCTGCAATTCTAAAATTCCTACTCCTTGAGGCCCGTTAGCTGCCTGGGATGGAAAGGCAGGATTGATTTTCTTTCAAGACGAAATAGGATCAGCAGCAAGCCAGCTTTAGAGACCTGTTCCAGGGCGTTGCCAGTCCTAGAAAATGCCACCCATTATTTTGCTCCCTTCTGGCACCTCAGGCACTTGCTTCCTCCCTGACCCTCCAAGAAACCTTCACACAATAAACAGACTCTGACTCTCCGCTCCACCATAGGTGGGCGACAGGGAACTTTTGGTTGCACCCTCTCCTCATTCTTCTTGTAGCTCATGGTGAAGATACATCAGTAGCCACATCTCTTTTCCCTGCTTTCTTACTTTTTGATTTATCACAAACGTGCATCTACCACTTATTGATGGTTTGTCTCTATCTTGCAGTTGCCTCTCTGGCAACGCTGAGCTTGTGCTGACAGCATGCCAGGACCGAGGGCTGAGGTGACCCACACAGAGCGCAGCCCCTTCATCCCATGGGCTGTGTTTCTTCCTTCCCCATTCAGAGGGACGCCGGCGTCAGCAGCAGGTAGAGGGTAGGGCATGGTGAGGAACATGGATCATTAAGTTACTCTTTTAAATTGTAATTTTGAAATTGAGAGAGAGAGAGGGAAATATAATAAACAACAGAAACCTATTCAGGTTAGTAATGTTAATAATTTTCTTTCATAATCCTTGATCCTTTCATTTTTAAAGCATTTTGTATCTACTATCCCACTGATGGTAGGAAGAAGTTTTAAATGTTAAAAATGTGTCTGTATCCTGTCCCTTAAAAATACATACATTCCTGCCCTAGCTGGTTTGGCTCAGTGGATAGAGTGTCTGTCTGCATAATGAAGAGTCCTAGGGTTCGATATCAGGTCAAGGGCACATGCCTGGGTTATGGGCTTGTCCCCCCTGGGGGCATGCAGAAAGCAGCTGATCAATGATTCTCTCTCATCATTGATGTTTCTGTCTCTTTCCCTTCCTCTCTGAAATCAATTAAAATAACTATCTCTATATAAAATATATATATAAAAAGCCAGTAACAACCAGAACGAACAATGACCAGTCTCTATGATGCCCACTGTGGCCAGTGAACTGGCCTGATCAGGGGGTGGGGCCGGCCAGCCAGTCTCCTGTGCCCCCCCCCGCCCCCCCGCCGGCCTGCCTCCACCATGATAGGCCTGCAGCCCCTCCCCCAGGCTGGCCCCACCCCTGATCATAACCCCCCATCCCAATAGAGGGCAGGACTGGCTGGCCAACCTCCCATAGCCCCTCTCCCTGGCTGTCTCCATACCCTATGTGCCCCCACCACTCTGATTGGCTTGCAGTCCCTCTCCCTGGCCAGCCCCAACCCTGATTGCACCCTCCATCCCAATCAGAAACAGGGTGGGCTAGCTGGCCAACCATCCATGGCCCCTCCCTGAGGCCACTGGCCCCTGGTCAGCACCCTGAACCCCATTCAGGGGAAGAGCTGGCTGGTTGACCATCCAAAGCCCCTTCCCATGGACAACCCCATCCCAAATTGGCCCCCCACCCCAACAGGGGGTGGGGCTGGCTGGCCAACCTCTTGCAGACCCTACCCCTGGTCAGCCCTACCTCAATGGGCCCCCTACTCCCAGATCAGCCCACAGCCCCTCCCCCACCTGGTCCCATCCCAGATCAGTGCCCACACCCTGATTAGGGGCAGGGCTGGCTGGCCATCCATGGCCCCTCCCCCAGGCTTCTGGCTCAAGTTGGCACCCCTCACCCCATTGGGGGGTAGAGCCCACAGGCCAATTGCCTGCAGCCCTTCCCCCCAAGCAGGCTGACTGGCTTACCTCCCACCATCTCCTCCTCCCAACAGGCCCAGTCTTGATCTGTCCTGATTGGGGCCAGGCCAACCTTATTCTACCCATGCTTAAATTCGTGCACTGGGCCCCTAGTATGTGTGTGTGTGTGTGTGTGTGTGTGTGTGTGTGTGTGTGTACACACTAGAGGCCTGATGCATGAAATTCATGCATGGGTGGTGTCCCTCAGCCCAGCCTGCACCCTCTCCAATCTGAGACCCCTCAAGGGATGTTCAGTTGCCCGTTTAGGGCAGTTAGACATCCCTCTCACAATTAAGGACTGCTGGCTCCCAGCCACTTGCCTGCCTGCCTACCTAATTGCCCCTAACCACTTCTGTCTGCCAGCCTGATTACCCCCTAACCACTTCCATACCAGCCTGATCAATGCCAAACTGCTCCCCTGCTGGCCTGGTCACCCCTAATTGCTCTTCCCTGCAGGCCTGGTTTCCCCCAATTGCCCTCCCCTGCTAGCCTGGTCTCCCCTGACTACCCTCCTCAGCCAGCCTGATCTTGCCCCCAACTACCCTTCCCTGTTGGCCTGGTCTCCTTCAACTACCCTCCCTTGCAGGCCTGGTCCCCCCCAACTGCCCTTCCCTAAAGGCTTGGTTGCCCCCACCTACCCTCCCTTGCAGGCCTGGTCCTTCCCAACTGCCCTCCCCTGCTGGCCATCTTGTGGTGGCCATCTTGTGTCCACATGGGGGGAGACACCTTGTGTGTTGAAGTCATGGTCAATTTGCATATTACTCTTATTAGGATATATATATATGTATATATGTATACATCTATATATATATATATATATATACACACACACACATATATTTATTTATTTATTTATTTACACACACACACACACACACACACACACACACACACACGTATATAATGCATACATTCCTGGCCCAGTTGGTGTTGTCTTAGTAGTTGAGTGTCACCTATGAACAAGGAGGTCATGGTCTGATTCCCTATCAGGGCACATGTCTGGCTTGCAGGCTCGATCTCCAGTAAAGAGCATTCTGGAGGCAACCGATCAGTGATTCCCTCTCATCATTGATGTTTCTCTCTCTCTCTGAAATCAATAAAAATATATTTTAAAAAATATATACTTTTCTTTAATCTTCTAGTCACTACAGGCTAGAATAGGATTGCAGCGTATAAAAATGTAGTTGGGTGGTGAAAAACCCAGCTTCCCCAGGTGGTTAACTTCAAACTAGAGACAGCCTGAGAGTTTTGGAAAGTCTGATTAGATATGAGCAAACTTTCTCTAAAAAAGACATCAAAATAAAATAGAAACAGACATCAGAGCTTCATGGGCCCCATCTTATATAATAAAAGCTCAGTAACCGTAATGACAGAATAACCACTGGACCAGTCACTATGAGGTGCACTGAGCACTTCGCAATCCCTTTCCCTGGCTGGCAGGCTCCGATCGCCAATGGCAAATGGCGACCCAGGGCGGCAATGCCAGGCCAAGGCCCCTGCCCCACCAGTCTCCCCACACATCGAGGGTAGCCAGCGGGAGGGGGTGGGGCTGACGAGTGCATAGGAGTGGCTGACTTCTCAATCCCTCCCCCAGCTGTCAGGCTCTCATCACTAAATGGCAAACAGGGAACTGGGGTGAGTGGCAGCGGGGGTGTTGGGGGAATAGGGGCCAGCTGCCAGCAGCCAGGGAAGATGGCCCTGATCGCAGGCTAGGCCTAGGGACCACACCTTCATACAATCCAGTCTGATGATAAATTGCAAATGCAGGTATGCATTTCTTAAGGCAATGAGGCAAAAATACAATTTGATTTCACAAGTCAATTCCCAGAGCAGATGATTGCATTAAAGCTTCTTACCTAGATAACCCTCCTCAAAATAAGCAAAAGAAATATATTTCTAACAGTCTTTCAATATAATACATTTTCACTGCCAATGGTTGACATGAAAGGGTGTACAAAATGTCGGCACTGCTTTACCTAAACTACCCTTCAATATGTAAAATCTGCTATTAACGTTCTATGCATGCTTTTTCTTGCATCTGTTAAACCAGCTGTTTATTCTGACCCTATGTTCTTCAAGTGAGTATGTCAGGAAAAGCATATCAAGCGAATGTTTTCACTTAATAAAAACTGTCAACTATGCAGTACAACTGAGCTTCTAATGAAAACTACACTCTCTCCACATGAGCATCCAGCTCCCAGGAGTGTAAAATCCCTTGGCCTCTACATGTGGAAGCCATAGCGAACACTAAATCCCCTGCCAAAAACATAAATAAACAAACCTAAAAAATAGAAACGTGAAGTTTCATCACTAGGGATTCACAACTTTGCATTAAGCAATTCCTTTCATACCCCAGTGTCTTTAAAAAATTCATGTAGTTTTTCTGAGAGAAAACCACCTTTGATTCCTATTTAACTTCATGATAAAGAATACCCTGTGTGTTTTTCTAAATGGGGGTTGATAAATGGAGGGGGATGTCAGACTACAAACACACACACAGATAGATAGATAGATAGATAGATAGATAGATATAGATATAGATATAGATATAAATTTCAGAGAGGAAGGGAAAGGAAGAGAGAGAGAACCATCAAAGATGAGAGAATTATTAATCGACTGTCTCCTGACAACCCACACTAGGGATTGAACCTGTAGCCCAGGTATGTGCCCTGATCAGGAATCACATCGTGTTCATAAGTGGATGCTCAACCACTGAGCCACACCAGCCAAGTGGATATTAGACTCTTGATAACAAGGTGAGAGGTGTGGCTTTTTACTTCAGACTAATATGGCCTATTTTTAATTTCCTAAACAACTATTTATGAACTAGAGGCCTGGAGCATGAAATTCATGCATGGGGGAGGTCCTCTCAGCCCAGCCTGCACCCTCTCCAACCTGGGACCCCACAGGGGACATCCCTCTGACAATCCTGGACCACAGGCTCCTAATCACTCACCTGCTTGCCTGCCTGGTCACTCCTAACTGCCCCCCGCTGCCGACCTGATTGTCCTTCACTACCTCTGCATGCTGGCCTGATCACCCCTCACTGGCCCACTGCTGACCTGGTCACCCCTAACTTCCCCCCATTGCCAGCCTGGTGCCCTCAACTGCCCCCTCCCTGCTGACCTGGTTGCTCCTAACTCCCCCCTCCCACTGGCCTGACCACCCCTAACTGCCACCCCCACTGACCTGGTTGCCCCCAACTATTCCCCTCTGCCAGCCTGGTCACCCCTAACTTCCCTCCCTTCACTGGCCTGTTTGCCCCCAACTGCCCCCTCCCCCCATTGGCCTAGATACCCCTCACTGTTCCCCCTGTCAGCCTAATTGCCCCTAACTACCCCCATGCTGGCCTGGTCACCAACTGGCCCCCCTGCCAGCCTGGTCACCCCACACAGCTTACTTGTTCAGTCATTTGGTGGTCCTTCAGGCTGACCCTGGGTGGCTGGGCAGCCAACATCCGAGGCTTGCCTGCATCTCTAGAGGCAGGCTGCTGAGTGGCCGGGCCCACCTGGGAGCAGACCTGGCCGTGTTGCACACCTGCCACCCCAGCAGGACTGAGAAGACTGGGCGCCACCATCTTGTGGCTATGGGCGCTGCCATCTTTGAGGGTGTGGCAGTCAAATAGCATATTCCCTCCTTATTGAGCTGTGGGCGCCACTATCTTTGTGAGGGTATGACGATCAATTAGCATATTTCCTTTTTATTAGATAGGATGGCCACTACATAGCAGACAGGTTCCAGATATTGTGATAGATGTAGTGTGAGGAAAGGACAGACAATAAGCAGGTACACTACATGAGTGGTGATTTCAGACACTAAACAGTAAGTTAATACTGTTTTGAGACCAAGTAAACCAGAGAGAAGACAGAGCACTTCAGAGACAGTGTCCGTGCAGGAAGGGGTCCATGCAGGAAGGTGTTCAAATGGCTCAACACCAAGGCCCCCCACTTTCAAAAAAAGGGAAGTGAGCTGTTTGCTTCACCAGGAAGCAGAGTCATTTCCGCTTAGTGATGATGAGAGCAGTGAGTGATAAAGGTGGCCACGTGCCTGCTCTGCTGCTAGAGCTGCCGGGCTCAACTCATGCATTTCTCTCATTTTCCCACTTACAAGGATTCCCCCCGGGTCCTCACCAGATGTGTGAAATAGGAGTCCCAGATTGTCTGCATGGGTATTGTCAATAACCATTTGTAACTGACTCTATACATGGTGCAGCTTATCATCTGGATTAAAAGTGAAATACGTACTTCAGCTTAGTTTCATCATTCACATGTCCATTCCCATGATCTCTTCATAATGCTCCATTATCTGAACAGAGAAAGAGAAATGGTAGGAGGGAGAATTCCTGAGAGAGTTTGCGTTGGGGTCATTTGAGATAGCCATGATGGGACACCTGAAAGGAAGAGAGAGCTAGGGCCAGCTTGCTTCCTTGAGCCTCTACTCCTGCCCCTCCCCTCTCCCCCATCATTCCAGAGGCAGGTCTCACATAGGGCACACAGCCATACCAGCTGACTGTCTTACAGCCCTTTTGCTCTTAATACTTGTCCTTGTTTTTTCTTCTCCTCTGTACTTTTGCTGGCTGATGCCTCTCACTTTACTCTCACATGTGATCCTCTTCATCTTTATCTACTAGAGCTTCTTCTGTTTTTATCTTCCAGCCCCACCCCTTTTACTCTGAAATGTGCTCAAATTTAGATAAGAAGATACAACACTAAAATGAAGAAGTTACATCAGGGAGATTAGTCTCCTGAGAAACAGTGGAGAAAGAGATACGTCTATAGATGAGGACAGAAATGGGTGGAGCACAGAGGAAATAGCAAATCTGCCGACGCCTGGCATATGTGTGGTACCTTGTGGTTTATACAGTATTTTCACATTTGTGATTTCTTTTGCTCTTCATTCAAACGCCTTGGGATAGCAGGCCTATCCAGAGCAGCAGGCCTCCTTTCTCAGCCTTTAGGAAAGGATGGGCTGGAGAAGTGAGGGGCTCTTCCCAGGCTCCACAGCTGGAGAGAGCAGCACTGTCTCAAACCCCACTCTTCTTTTTCTTCTTCTTTTTTAAATTTATCTTTATTGTTGAAAGTATCACATATGCTCCTTTTTATCCCTCCATTGACCCTCATCTACCCAACACCCTACTGTTTGTTGTCCCTTGGTTATGCACATATGCATATACGTTCTTTGGTTAATCTCTTCCCTTCCACCCTCTCCCCCCTACAGAGTCAAGCCTCCTCTTCTGAATCCAAATCCTTTTCTCCACAATGCCATGGAGATGCCCAGGAAGTCCTCACACAATGCAGGAATTGCTCTACACCTTCTGCAGGCTTCTTACTGCATCTCTTTACCTAAAAGAGAGTTCTGGGTTCCTCAGTAGTGGTGTTGGGCTCCTAAGGTTATTCCTGTCACTTCTATCCAAAAAGCATAAGATGGTCCCTACTCTTGTGACTCTGGCTCCTCTCTTGTTTCCACCTTGATTTTGTCCACCTCTTATTTTCTTCCTCTTACCTTTGCCTTCCTGTTTACTGATTTGACTCTATGGCCCACCTGGTTTTCCTGTTACCTTAGTAGACATTCAATGGTTCTGGCACAAATTCTTGGGGCTGATTCTCAATGTTTACAACTTCTCCCTTCTTCCCATCATAGACTCCCTGCTTAGCCAGCCCTTTTCTGACTTCATCTCTGCCAGTTCTCTTGTATGATGACTGAGCTAGAGTTGTCTTAGAGAAGTTGTGAGAGCGGACCACCAAGAATAGTTTGATACTGCTCCCCTTCCCATTACACCCAACACCCCTTTCTCTGCGGACCCCCTCTTGAGATACACTTGCAGAAAATACTTGCAAATGTGTAAACTGGAGGGTGTGCAGGGCTGTTTGTTGTAGTATCATTAAAAATACAAAGAAATTACCTAAATCTCCATTAATAGGAGTAGGTTATGATACTTCCAAATAACAGAAGACGCTTTCTATATGCAGACATGGAAGAATATTTGAGTCAAATTTTAAGTGAAATAAACAAGAGGCAGAACAAGATTTAACTTCTTTTGCTACCATTTGTGTTAATAAAATAAGAAATGATACTTGTATAGGCACTGAGTTTCTTGAGAAGGCAGCAGAAACAGTGGTTATCTCTGGGGAAGGTAACAAACTGGGGAAAGGGTGGTAGAGAAATTTCCTTGCTGAGCTTAGTACCATGTGTACAGCACATATTCAAAAATTCTAATGAAAAACCAGATCAAGCCTTTAGAATCAACATAAAGATGTGGCGATAGATCGGACCTTGGGGATCACTCCTGTTGTACAGATTAGAACAGTAGTCGGCAAACTCCGGCTCTGTTGACTAATGAGTTTGCTGACCACTGACCTAGACTCTCAATTCTAATAATTACAGGCTGCTGTTCCTTGTGATTAAGCCCCTATCCCAGTGGTCGGCAAACTCATTAGTCAACAGAGCTTCAGTTTGCCAACCACTGGGTTAGAACATTATCATTAAGGGATAATTTGTCCAAATTCCCACACTTACTAAGTGAAAAGTGATGACTAAGCCCCTCACTGTCATTGGGCACCTATGCTCGAGGGAATGCAGCTTCAAAAACCCTATGTATCCGCAGGACTTAGAGCATAAATGACAGGGTGCTACTCCAGCCCAAGACATCCAAGACTCAGTTTCTTCACATGGTAAAATGTGAACAAGAGCCCTCGCTGGTTTTGCTCAGTGGATAGAGTGCCGGCCTGCAGACTGAAGAATCTTGGATTCAATTTTGATCAAAGACACATGCTTGGGTTGCAGTCTCAATCCTCAGTAGGGGATGTGCAGAAGGCAGCCAGTCAATGATTCCCTCTCTCCCCCTCTCCCTTCCTCTCTGAAATGAATAAAAATACGTATTTTTAAATGTGAACAAGAAAGTTATGAAGATTAAATTAGGTAATGCATGTTTATCCTAGTTCCTAGCACATACTAAGCACTCAATAAATGCCAGTGGCTCTTGGTTAATTGCTTTGAAGCTATTGTGGAGGGTTTGGGCAGGGAGAGCTGTGAGGAAGGTTGTCATAGGAGAGTCTGGAGATGAAGGCTTGCCGAGTAAAGAAAAGAGAGAGAGACTTGATTCTCATTTCTTTAGCCACTAGAGAATCTTATTGAGTAAATGATGTTTAACATGTAAAACATACGTGTGAGAGGGATATTGTAGAGAGAAGTTCTGGCCCCTTTCATTCAAAAAGGCCACTAATGGCCACCAGTGACCAGCATATTCTCTTATGCTGAAAAATAAATGTACACAACCCAGGACCATCTGCTGCCTTCTTTCCATTTTTCCTTCATTTCCTATCATCAGAAAGCCCTCATCTTCCCTGCTAGCTTATTTATTTTCCCATTTTCTTTACTTTGGGGCCACGGGTCAAGTAGTGACTCTGAGCGTTCCACTGGGAACTTGCTGGCCTTCCTTGGAGAGGCACTGAGAAGACCCTGCATCCCAGGCAGCTTTGTTCACAGTGTCTGGACTGAGCAGCTTAGCGAGAGCTCTGGCAAAGCCGAGGCTTCTGGGAACCCTTTCTCTCCCTTGCCCTTTAAGCCAGGAAGCCACCTCCTTAGAAACTGATGGGCAAGAATATGAGGTCCCTCTCTTGTTCACCACTTCGTGATTTGTAATCATTACATTCCAGCCAGTTCTGTGGTCAGCCCTCCTAGGTTCAAACCCTCACTCCTCCATGATAGCTCTGTGATCATGGGCAAGTCGTGTAACCTCTTGGCCCTAGTTTCTATCTGAAAAAGTGGTGAGGACAAAATTAATCCATCCAGCTAAAAGGCAGAGCACAGGACTGGACTCTTAGTAAGTTCTTTACAAAGGTTTGCTTGGAATGGTAGTGGCAGCTACAGTGATAGCAGAAGACAGCAAAAGAAATAAAAGGGGAATCTGGATGTTTGAGAAAGATCCATAAGGACTTGACCTCATGGAGAAGGGTCATTACCACCAATTCCACTTGGGTATGTATCCCTCCCCCTATATCTTCCCTCATTCCCCCTTCCTCCCCCAACCCCCACCCCAGTCAGGTCTTCAGTAGCCTGGATTTGCAGTTTGGTTCTAGCAGTCGTGCAAGCAAATGATATGTGATATATCAAAGCTTGAATAAATACAGCACTGGCTTACTTTATTTCAAAGACATAAATATAGGACAAAGTCACTTAATCCAGAAGGCAGAGGTCAATAAATGGTAGATTTCTTTTTGGTACATTCAGGTGAGGAGCACCAGTTAGTTATATGTTCTGCAGTTTCTCATTGCATGGATCACTCATGTGATTATCAAGTGGATTCTCTGGTCTTGGGGAAAATTGAAATGTGTGTGTGAGTGTGTGTGTGTGTGTGTGTGTGTGTGTATCACCAAAATAATTAGATGTGATCAAACAAAGGTTTTATAAATTAAGTCAGAGGAATCTGTTGCCATACATCTAGATGTTATGCATCTAGACAAGGTACTGGATTGCGTCTGCTGTGACCAGCTAGTCATTCTATGGAGCACTGGTCTAGCTTGTAGTAACAGGGCATAGTTTAAAACAGCCAACTTTTCCATTTGCAGAACACCTTAGAAAAAGCTTTCACAAAAATGAACTCGTTTGATAAGTGTTTTGTAGCTTAAACTCATATTCTGTTTTCCTCAATGGGCCCCATCTGAATGATAGGCAACACTGTAATGTAATAGGTGAAAACCTTTAGCCCACCTATCCATAACCACTTCATGATTTGCTACCAGCTCTGTACCTAATCCACATAGCCAGGCAAGGAAAGATCTTTCAAATAGTAGTCCTTTCCAGTGCTGTGATGAATCACAGGATGGTTTTCCAACACAATCTGAAGTTAAAACAGAATTAACTTGCTTAGAGTTTCTACATAGGAGTAGTTCTAAAGATTCATTTAACTAAATACTTTTAAATATTGGTACCATTTCTTTAGTCTCTGAATTTCCCTTGAGAATTTCACTTTACAAAGGAAGTACGCATTGTACTTTTATTTAGAATCCAGGAGGATTTCTGTCAAATAACTTCAGAGGCAGACACCTTTCTCTGCAGAATGTGAGCCCTGACGCTGAAATTGAAGCAGTCACTGCAATTTCAAAAAATTCTTTTCTGCTGATAGGTAGCCTTTTATAAAAAGTGTTATGTGGCAAGTACCTACCTTTTAGTACATATGAACTTCGATTTATTCAGAAATGTTATAAAAGATATACCCTATAGGAGATGTCTCGGAATATCACCCATGACAGGGCAAAGGTTTTTTTGTTTCTTTTTAATTTCCTTCTTTTATTTAAAAAAATATATATGTTATTGATTTTTTTACAGAGAGAAAGGGAGAGAGATGGAGAGTTAGAAACATCGATGAGAGAGAAACATCGATCAGCTGCCTCTTGCACACCCCTACTGGGGATGTGCCTGCAACCATGTGACTGGAAACGAACGTGGGACCTGTCAGTCCACAGGTCAATGCTCTATCCACTGAGCCAAACCAGTTTTGGCTGGGCAAAGGTTTTTAATGCCTTTGATTAAATGTATCTAAAGCATTGGTCAAGGCTAAACTGCCTGTATTTGTGGGAGGTTTATCTGATCCCATGTTCAGTGTACTCCCAGCTTGAGCTCCATTTATGTTACTTCCATACTCTGTAACACAATGAACTGGAAGGCCCAATTCAGGAAATCAAGTTCACCACTGGATGGATGTAGAAAAAAATTTAAAATGTCGTTGAAAACATAACTTACTAGTTTTGTCTCCATGGCAGTCTCAATTTTGTGTGTGTGTTCTCACAGACCCTTCTGAGGCAGAAAAAGAGTCAGAAGATGAACCAACAAATGTCACCCAGAAAGTGGAACCTACAGATGAAGATACTAGTGTTATAAGTACAATTGCTGAACTGACCACAGAATTTGACTATGAGAATTCTACCTTGATTGATGAGAAGGATGCTCATCTAGAGCTTATACTGATGGTGTTGGTCCCGTTAGTTTTCTTGGCACTCCTACTCATATCAGTGGTACTCATTATAATCAACTATAAAAGAGAAAAAGCTAAACAAGGTAAATATTTTGTGTGTTCCCAATCCCAGACAATTGCTCCATGGGACAATGGCCAAACACTGAAACAAAATTTTTTGCTTCTACACAGAGCTACCTTCGAGCCAAGGATCTCAGAGTGTTTTACAGACATGTGAGTATTATCCTAACACCTGCCTGGAGTTGTGGATAGGATAGGAGAAGGAACTGAGAGGTTTTAAGTTAAGCAACAAGGAGTATATAAAACTAGAGCCCTGGTGCATGAAATTTGTGCACTGGGGGTTGCGAAGGAGGCGGCATTCCCTCAGCCTGGTCTGCGCCCTCTTGTAGTCTGGGACTCCTTGGGGGATGTGTGACTGGGCCTAAGCTGGCAGTCAGATATCCCTCTCACAGTCCAGGGCTCTCGTAGTCTGGGACCCCTCACTCCTTACCTCCCACGCGCAGAGGAGGAAGGAGAGGCTCCTGCCACCACTGCTATGTTTGCCAGCCATGAACCCAGCTTCTGACTGAGTGGCGCTTCCCCTATGTGAGGGCACTGACCATCAGGGGGCAGCTCCTACGTTGTCTGCCCCCTGGTGGTCATTGCATATCATAGCAACCAGTCATTCCGCAAGTCTTTCCACTGTTCTTTTACATATTAGGGTTTTATTATGTAGGATAATAATAAGTCATGAATGACATATTTCAATGAAATTTTCCAAAATTTAAGAATGCCATATTTTGTTCTTTTTAAAAAAGAGAATGTTTTTAGCCTAAATTGAAAGTTAATATACACAGCTACCAGCTCTGTACCTAATCCAGATAATGCCCTCGTATAATCTTGGCCAATAAGTCAATGTAACATGTTTCTATGTTTAGAGGAAAGGGGAAGGATGGTGAAGCAGTGGGGTCAGGGCTGGGAAGGCAGAGAGCATGGCATCATTCTGCAAGAAGGGGATTCTTCCACCTATATTTGCTGATACTGTTTTCTCCTCCATGCCACATTCCAATTTGATCTAGAAAAGGACTGGGTGATGCATTGTTCTTATTCCCATGAAAGCTATGCTAACTTTCATAAGCAAAATCCTACTTGGCTAAAGATTGCTATCATCAAACTCCTAGAAAACCAGTCTTATAGAAAATTCCCCAGATCAGAGATTCACTCTGAAAATATTCAGTTCCTATTCCAGGAGCATCACATACTAGATTTTAGGAGCATTGCTGCTTACCACTTGCACATCTCCTCAAACAAACTGAATGCTGAAGGGTTAATGATGACTGCCCACTGAATTCTACCTATTCATATTGAACATCATAAGCAAACCAATAGAAGGATAGTATTTAAATTCACAAAATCTGATTGAAATACATTTGTTTTCCAGGAAAAATAAAAGTTCCAGGGGACTTAAGAAGTTCCCAAAGGACTGTTTTGTGGGAGGACATGGCTGATGTCCCCTCAGATTAGCAATAGACACACGGTTTCTTTCTTCACATAAAGGAGACTTGGATACTTTTGGCTTATGCTGGTAAAAAATTATTCCAATTAAATTTTTTTTGTTGTTGTTGTTAATTCTCACCTGAGGATTTTTTCCATTGATTTTTAGAGAGAGGAGAAGGGAGGGAGATAAGGAGAGAGAAAGGGTGAGAGAGAGAAACATCAATGTGAAAGAGATATATCACCAGGGCCAGGGAGCAAAACCTTGACCAGTAATGAAACCTATGAACCTCCAGTGTGCGAGCCAACACTCTAACCACTGAACCATGCTGTCCAGGGCACCAATTAGTTGAAGACTTTAGTCACTCGAAAGATCACTCAAGGGATGAGAATTCCTCTAAAAAGATGCATATTCATATGTGCATACAAAACTCACTGTATGTCCCTCACACCCATTAACAGGACATCTCTGGCTTTAGATCATGCCCTTAGCCTGCAGGCCTTGCTCATTGTCCTAGCACCAGGAAAGCCTTCAAGCTCTGAGCAGGACCTGAAAAGGGTCTTTTCCCATTATGCGCTCAGGTACAGCAAATGTGAGGTAGGGAAGAAGCACTGAATTTTGTTATCTTTCATGATAGGGGCTGATATAATAGATTTCAAGAAAGTAGGAAATACACATGTTCCTCCATTGCTTGACATTTCAGGGTGACCTACTAACCATGATCACATGGGAGCTCCTTTGTAAGCTAAAGAAAAAGCAAAAGCAAACAGAGCTGCATGGGCCTAATTTCTTCTTTTTTTTTTTTTGGTTTTGTTTTTAGTAGGAAAGGTGAGAATTTCCTGCCTAAACCATATAGCCCCATAGCTGGTTTTACCTAATGGGGTCATGGGGTTGGGAGGAATTTGGGCGTATCCAGTCAAATGGTCATACTCCTAGGCTCTAAATCCAGAAAGGGTTTTTCATTGAACTTTATTGTGGGAATGTCCAAGTTCAGAAGCCATGATTAAGTGAGAACCAGCCTCATCCTCAGACATGGCCCATACATCCTACACTACAGCCATACGTGAAGTGTTTGCTGTTCCCAGAGCAGGGCTTGTATTTTCAGGATGCCTTCATGCCTGGGTGATGCCATTTCTTCTGTCTGGATTGCCTTCTTGTCTGCTTGGCAAACTGCAGCCCTCTTCTTCAACGCTCACTTCTAAAGTTTTCATTAAGCCTTGATCAGGACAGTGGCGGGGGGCACTTTGGAGTGAGCAGGCCAGCAAGTGGGGGGGGGGCAGTTGGGGATGAGCGGCTGGCAGGCAGAATGGTTAGGGGCAGTTAGGCAGGCAGGTGAGCAGTTAGGAGCCAGCAATCTCGGATTGTGAAAGGATTGTCCAACTGCTAATGTAGGCCTGATCCCTGTAAACCAACAGTAGGACATCCTTCCAGGGGTCCTGGATTGGAGAGGGTGCAGGCAAAATTAATCCCCACCTCTTCTCTGTTCACATAGACTGTGGTCACAATGTGTACAGTATTTGCTTTGGTCTTTCTTACTAGATTACGTTCTCTTTGAGGTCCAAGAGAGGCAAGAACTTGTCTTATTTATATGTTTAGCAGTGTGGCATGGAGGTGGAGAGAACAGACTCTGGAACCATGCTACCTAGTTGGCTTTTGCATTTCCTAGATCTGGGACTTCTTTGTCAGCTTCATCTGTAAAATGGACGAATTCAAAACCTACCTCACAGGGTTGTTGTGAGAATTAAATGGATTCATCTATGGAAAGGGCTTAAAAGAAACAATACCTGGCATATTGTATTAGCTTATTATTATTATTATTATCCCTTTTACATAACATAGTGCCTGGCCCAACATAGAGATTAGCTGCTCAATAAATGTTTGTTGAGTGAGTGGAACAAGGTTATAACTTATTTTAAAGAACACCTATTCACAGATTAAAAAATAAAATTTTCACATACCCTTACTAAATTGGCACATTCTGTTTAGTTTAAATATGCTCTACTTTAAGAAAACACAACATAGAGAGCTTAGCATTTTGAAGAAATTGCTTATTACAAAATAAGTAAATAAATACATAGAGTTTGACTTGAATATTTTCTTTTACTATCCACTCCTTTGATATAGACACAGGTAATTAACTGCTTACCACTTGCACATCTCCTCAAACAAACTGAATGCTAAAGGGTTAATGATGACTGCCCACTGAATTCTACCCATTCATATTTAACATCATAAGCAAACCAATTAGAAGGATAGTATTTAAATTCACAAAATCTGATTGAAATACATTTGTTTTCCAGGAAAAATAAAAGTTCCAGGGGACTTAAGAAGTTCCCAAAGGACTGTTTTGCGGGAGGACATGGCTGATGTCCCCTCAGATTAGCAACAAACACACGGTTTCTTTCTTCCCATATTCTTCTACACTAGAAAATCAGTCTTTTAAATTTGACAACCGGCAATGACTTGGCCAACATTTTTAGGAAGCATGCTTCATCCGTTTGGGAATTGCCGTTTTTCTTTGGGCCTGTCAGGTTCCCGTCCAGGAAAAGGGAATGCTGTGTAATAAGTCGATGTTCTGTTGTCATTCTTCCTACACCTCCAGGCATTGCATTTGCAGTGGCTATTATTAAATGTCTTGATGTGCTGTGTCTCTTTGAAAGAGCTGCAGGGGAAACAGCTGGCAGTAAACCATCATTTTAAACAGGCTGTGGCCATATGACACCTGGGTCTGCTCAGTAAATCTCTAGAAAGAGTCTGTCTCCCTTGTTCACTGTTCAGCATGGAAACAAGAAAAGCTCCTGCCCCCATCCTTGCACCCCAGCAATCCCACTATCCCATGCACAGGGTAGCTGCGGGAGAGGGGGCATTGTCAGCCCAAGCAGGTGCAATATAGGAACTGAAAGAGGAGGACAAAGAGGGTGGAAGGATGTGAAACGGGAGGCGATGGGAGGGAAAATGGGAGCAAGTGAGGGTGAGGGGCTGTGTAAGAGCAACCTTTGCCTCCTGGATGCAGGGGAGTAGGTGGCTATTAATAAAGAGAGGTAGGCCAGGTGGAGTGGAACGGGCAGGGCCTGATTGCTGAGGACAAGGAATTGGTCTTCCTCCTGGTTTAATGCTCTGCTCTGGTGTTCTCTCCCAGATGTTTCTCTGTTGCCATGGCGGCTGGGGCAGGGGTAATAGTCCTGGAGATGAGGAGAGATGAGGCTGCAGAAAGCTTTTTGCTCTGTTTGACTACTGATTATAGGAGCTTCCCATTTGGTGCCTCTGGAGCACTTTGGTAATGGGGTTTTAAACTTCTCCATCATCTGCAGCAAGGGCTAGCTTTTACTCACCACAAAGCCTGCAGGCACTCAGATTATAGAGATAAATCCATGCCCTAGACAGTGGGGCTCCAGGGACCACTGCTCCCTGAGAAATTAGCAGGGTGAGGGGATATTAAATAGGAAAGAAGGAGAGGGAATGACAAAACAGAAGATTTTTATAGGTCACCTGTAGTGGCTTTATTTATAGTAAAAGCCCTTAAGGAAATAGCATGTAAATTTTATTTTATTTTATTTTTTAATATATTTTACTGATTTTTTACAGAGAGGAAGGGAGAGAGATAGAGAGTTAGAAACATCAGTGTGAGAGAGAGACATCCATCAGCTGTCTCCTGCATGCCCCCCACTGGGAATGTGACCGCAACCAAGGTACGTGCCCTTGACCGGAATGGAACCCGGGACCCTTCAGTCCACAGGCCAACGCTCTATCCACTGAGCCAAACCGGTTTCAGCTAGCATGTAAATTTCAGATGAAAAAATTATATTTTAGTATATATACATACATACACACATGATGTACATCTCCCCTTACTCCAAAGTGTTAAGGAGTCAGGTCTCTGCAGGAATCTTCAGATTCCTATTTGGGGGCAGCAGGGGGGAATCAGGAGGACAGAACCTACAGCTCCTGCAAGGTAAGCAGTTGTGGCATGAAACTTACATCTGTGCCCAGCTTTCCCGGATTAGCAATGCTATTCAAGCTTGCCAACTCACAGCAAACTACAGCCGCTCCCAGCTGTGGCCAGGAGCTCAGTTCCAATCGCCTGCTGGTTATGTCCCCTCACTGGGGACCTGCATTTCTGCAGACCAGACAAAATGAGGCCTCTGACTGCCAAGGATTAACATCCAACTATTTGGTGGACCTTTACAAAGTGGTTTGTTCTTACTGGTTTGCACATCATAAAAGGTGCAGCAGGCCTATGCTATCCACTTGCTTGACATCATAGCCTCATTTCTCTGGGTGCGTTGATCCTCTTGCCAAACAAAACACAACCTGCGCTGGGTCACTGGGCTCTGATTCCTGCCACATGTTCATTTGGAGTCTGATCTGCATGCATCAGAGCCATTTTGCAAACTGTTGTCTGACTCTTACCTCAACCAATAGCAGGAAAAGCAGGGAAAGACAGGAAAAACCTGGCTTGTTGGAAGCAGGCATGCAGCACAGCTGTTTTGCAAAACTGTGGTCTGATTCTTACCTCAACCAATAGCAAGGAAAAGCAGACTTGTTGGAAGTTTCACTATTTGATAATGTTAAGTGCAAAACACCAGCCATGAATTTAACCCAGTGCTGGACAAAATCCAGATTAAGATCTGTCCATTTACTCGGTAAGTGAAT
Source organism: Lasiurus borealis (assembly GCA_004026805.1). Classification (NCBI taxonomy): domain Eukaryota; kingdom Metazoa; phylum Chordata; class Mammalia; order Chiroptera; family Vespertilionidae; genus Lasiurus; species Lasiurus borealis. The sequence continues at coordinate 3,183 of PVJN01025712.1, read as the reverse complement.
ATGGTGTGGATCCCAGGTACTGTACTGGATGGAGGGGAGGAGAGGGGCACTACGGCAAACATGACAGACACAATCTCTGCCCTTGGGAGGAATGTTCTGTTGGAAAAAAACGAGGGAAAAGGATTAAACAGATGCATCGATCAGTGACAAATTGGGGCCAGTGCTAAGAAGGAAGCAAGCAGTGTGTTCAGCTGGGGAACAGTGGGGAAGCTGGGCCCTGCTTCAGGTAGAGGAGTTGCCCTGGTGGGGGATGGGGCGCCTCCCTGAGGAAAGTGTAAGTTGAGGGTAGAAATGAGGGTTCCAGCCATGCAAAGAGCAGGTGGCAGGACACTTCCAAGGGGAGCTCTGGATGGAGTCCCCACATCTTACTCTGGTCCAAGGGACAGTCACAGTGCGGGTTCAGTGTGTCACAGGTAGATGAAAAGCAGTGCTTTGAACTGGGACATTTTGGAGCAGGGGGCCAAGGAGACCCTTTTTCTTCCCCCCTTACCACTGTTGGTCCCCTTTGTGTGGAGACAACAAAGAGGGATGAATATTTGAGCTGAAGTGAGTGCTCTCCGGGTACCTCATAGCTAAAAGAAAACAGATTTCCAATGGATTGGGATCTCATTTCAATACGGCAATCAGCACATGTTTGATTTAGAGGTTAATTATTGCTCCTTTAAAAACGCAATTTGCTTAAGGCCATTCTGTTCTCTCTGTGAAGCAGATTTCAGCTGTTGTTGAAATAAAAAGCTGTTTCAGACAAGCCAGCATGACCTTTATGTTTATTCCCTTTTAGATGAACCGGGAGTCGACAACCTGAAAGTGTAAGTCTTCCCCACTCCCTGGGGCCCAGCTCAGCGTGCACAAGGACGAAAGGGAGGGGAGCAGATTAGAGGACCATCCATCGGTTCTTAGGAGCTTTTGTTCCTTCTGGGGACCTCTCGCTTCCTGAGCCCCAGAAGACAGCCTGTGGAAGGATGTTCCTCTCTTCAGACCTCAAGCTGGAAGGGGATCTGGGCTGAGGACAGGGTCCTCTGTTCAGAAAAGAATCTTTTTCTGACTCCTGCTACCAATTCCAAATGCTTCGTAAATATTCTCACGCTAGGTGGTTTTCAAAGACGTTGCTTCATTTATTTGGATTAAAATTTTTATCCCCAGGGAAGATACTTCAGCTGGTATTAAGGAAGGAGATCCCTGGTAGAAGGGGAATGGAGGACAGAGGAAGAAAAATGGGCGGGAGGGGGAAGTAGATTTACCAGGGGAGGATGTTCTAGAGCGATGTCCACATCCTCCTCCAGCCCCCACCCCAACCACAGCAGCCTTACTCCGACACTTGGTTTGCTTCCTATTCAAAGGGTAACACCTTTGCAGCTGTTCAGAGTTGGTGATCCCCCTCCTCGTCCCCACCTCCATTAACCAGGGGCTTCTTTCTCCAAACTGGGAACTCTAAACCTCTAAACCCTGGCAAATGAGGGCAGTGGATTTCTCAAAGAAACAGCTGGCTTTCTCCTAAGACAGAAAAGCATGGGAATTGAAGGGTGAGGTGATGCAAGTTGACTGTAGCCTCTTGACTTGGGGGTACTCATCAAAAACACCGAAAAAAGGGGAAGTGAAATTAAGCAAGGTGAAAATGCTAAATGTGGCAACTCCCTGGAGGAGCCGCACAGTGGAAGCCTCGTGTGCTCCCGTGTGCCTTCCGGGTAGCAGAGTCTCTGGTTCCCTTTCACTCACCTCCACTACACACACACACACACCGGGTTGTGCTGGGTTATGCGCCCTCCGTTTTCCATCAGTGGTAGGTCAAGATTGTTGTTCTTATTGTCTCTCTATTAGAGTTTGATACATTTGAACAGGGCACTCGCTGAGTCTACCCTGGAGTGTAAGACACTGAATCAAGTTCATCTTCTTCACAGTCAACATGCTAGATGCCCCCACAGAAATTTAGCCCACTATACTTTTCTTTCTTTCAACAAGTTTTTTGCTCTTTTCAGCCCTATTTTTGAGGAAGACACACCCTCTGTTATGGAAATAGAGATGGAAGAGCTTGATAAATGGATGAGCATGCATAGAAATGGTATGTGATAATCTTGTTTTTTTTTCTGTCCTCTCCACTCACAGAAGGCTGCAACAGCTTGGTAAATCCCCCATAAATCCCGGAGTGGAACGGTGGGAGGCCACAGATAACACACTTGGGTCTGACCATTCTTAAATATTCAGTTTAATAATCGCATCATTGCCGCTTATTTTTATTTTTTTGTGCAAGTTTTTCAAATGATCTTTTTCAAGAAGAAAATGGTCTTTTTTTAAGCAAGGAAATCGGAGTCCAAATTATCTGGAAAAAGTTAGCTTTTGGCATCACCTAATATTTAGAGATTTATTATTTTAATCTGTATGTGGTTATAAGCTTTATCAAATATAGATGACAGATCGGTGCTGTCCAGTACAATAGACACTAGCCATATGTGGCTATTGAAATTAAAATTTTTAAAATAAAATTTTAAATACTGTTCCTCAGTCACTCTAGCCACATTCTGAGTGCTCAGTAGCCACTTGTGGCTAGTAGCTACTATAGTGAAAATCTAGAACATTCCCATCACTGTAAAGAAAACTACTGGACAGCACTAACATAAATAGTAATACAAATATTCCCATGTAACTTAATTTCCAATTGATATCTGGCAGTAAATTACAGTATAAATTCCTTAGTTATCACTAAAAATTTGGACTTATAATGACAGCTGTTTTTCTAATTTCTTTAAAAATCAACAAATTATTTTTAATGCTCATCTTAAATTAATAAAATCCACTATTTATACTGTAGTATCATTTGTATTTTTAACACTTACCATAAAAAATACCCTGGAGTCTATCAGATTCAACAATGTACAATGAAGTTTATATAACTTAAAGATTTGTTATTAGAATTATTGTACCAGAGGCCTATCAAGAACAGTTTCCCAAAAGATTAGAACCACTTAACTAACTTGCACAATTTTGAAGTTTTTGGTAATCCAATATTGAGGACTTAATGGCTCTGGAAAGCATGTAAGGAAAGGAAACAATCCTTAAAATAGATTCACTTTGTTGTTTTTAGTTTATAAAAGTAAAATACATACACTGTAGAATTTAGACAACTGAAAAAAAAGTAGAATGAAAATTCCACCACTCACAGACTGACTTCTCTTAAAAATTTGGTGT